>JAODLL010000016.1:162033-179788 GCA_026546735.1 Forbesichthys agassizii
ATGTTTATACTGCTGGTACAGAAAGGGTCTAGATACATCTACTGGTGTTTATACTGCTGGTACACAAAGGGTCTAGAAACAGGAGACATCTACTGGTGTTTATACTGCTGGTATAGAGAGGGTCTAGATACATCTACTGGTGTTTATACTGCTGGTATAGAGAGGGTCTAAATACAAAAGACATCTACTGGTGTTTATACTGCTGGTACAGAGAGGGTCTAGATACAGGAGACATCTACTGGTGTTTATACTGCAGGTATAGAGAGGGT
Organism: Forbesichthys agassizii; assembly: GCA_026546735.1. NCBI lineage: Eukaryota > Metazoa > Chordata > Actinopteri > Percopsiformes > Amblyopsidae > Forbesichthys > Forbesichthys agassizii. The sequence continues at coordinate 162,303 of JAODLL010000016.1, forward strand.
CTAGATACAGAAGACATCTACTGATGTTTATACTGCTAGTATAGAGAGGGTCTAGATACATCTACTGATGCTTATACTGCTAGTATAGAGAGGGTCTAGATACAGGAGACATCTACTGGTGTTTATACTGCTGGTACACAAAGGGTCTAGATACATCTACTGATGTTTATACTGCTGGTACAGAGAGGGTCTAGATACATCTACTGATGTTTATACTGCTGGTACAGAGAGGGTCTAGATACAGGAGACATCTATTTATACAGAGGGGCAGTTTACAATGGAAACATAAAAGATAACAGGGGACAGAGGTACAATGTTGACACACTAAAATGGGACAACACAGAAGCACATTACAGTGTTGAGACTGCAGGAAGTATCACATCATTGGAACAGGTCAACATGCCATCATGTGTATCAGGTCATCGTGGTGAATCAGGTCATCTCTCTCACTGCAGGGATCTGTGTGGGAGAAGCGTTGGAGGTGATCGTTAGGAAGGAGTTCTTCATAGACCTTAAGCTGCCCTACTCTGCTGTCCACGGGGAGCAGTTGGAAGTTAAAGCCATCCTCCACAACTACAGCCCTGATGAGATCACAGTAGGTTGCTTGGTAGAGCTCTCAGTGGTCTCCTGCCCTTAAGCTTATAGTGATGGTATAAACATGCACATAGAAACATGTTGCAGTCATGTTTTCTCTCTCTCCAAGGTGCGTGTGGACCTCATAGAGCAGCCAGATGTGTGCAGCTCGGCCTCCAAGAAGGGGAGGCATCGTCAGGAGGTGACCGTTGGCCCCTCCTCCACGAGGTCAGTCCCCTACATCATCATTCCCATGAAGAATGGCCACCACAACATCGAGGTCAAAGGCGCCGTTAAAGATTCATCACTGAGCGACGGAATCATCAGAAGCCTTTTTGTTGTGGTAAAGGAGACAGAACACTGATAACATATTTCATTATGTTATTAAGTTCTTTTTACACTGTGTGTCTGCTAAGTGTATTCTTTGTGTTTCTGGCAGCCAAATGGAGTGCTAGTGAAAGCTCCACAGATCATTACTTTAGACCCGAGCAAACACAGTGAGTTTTGTGCTCCTTCAGAAGCTGCTACATGAAAATAATCACATAATACCTATTTCTCTCAATGTGGTCCTTGGCTAAAACTCTTACAAGCTGTTTCCCCTTAAGATGGCAGACAGGTGGAGACTGTCAATGGCAACATTCCTAAGAAAGACATTGTTCCAAACACACCTGTCGCAACCCTGGTCTCCATCACAGGTGAGACACAAACACATCTGCTGCCACTGCTGAGATTGAAAACAATTTTAAGTTTCAGAATAGCTGTATGTTAATATCATGTCATGTGCATGACAACTATAAAAAGCCGTTATCAATGGATCAGTATTTTCAGCTTGTAGAATGTTGTTACCTAGGAAAATATATACATTGGAGTAAGCAAATACAGTATATCTCCCTCGCTCTGTCTCTCTCTCTCAAAAGCGTATAAAAAGTAGTGACTGCATTAAGCTCTGCCCCCTTCCTCTCTTCAGTTTGATATGTACATTTTTTGTATTTGAACTTTAATATTGCCCTTAATTCAGATGTTTCAGGGTACAATAATTGTTTTACTGTATGTATTGGAATTGAACAAGCGCCATTAATGGCAATCCCACATTGAAAAACTATATTTTTTAATTGTTTGGTTTATAAATAAATATATTATTTGCTGTCATTATGTGTTTTCTACATACTTTAGCGCTCACAAAAGGTTAACAAACTCAGAGTTTTGACTAAACCTGCTTTCTGAAATAGGACACTGGTCTCCTTCTGAAGGTCACGTCGAGGGGAGAGAAGACAACCTGAACATTGAAATCCAGCTGCCAGGACAAAGCAAGCCGGTCCTCTACAGGTTAACCTGGAAGAACTTCTTCACCACCAGGACGTCCAAAGTGAGATCCCTCTCTCTCACACACACACATCACGCCCATGATTGTTCCACTAGTTGTGCCTGCGTGCGTGTGTGTGTGTGTGTGTGCGTGCGTGTGTGTGTGTGTGTGCGTGTTTGTCAACAGGTCGACAACATCAACCAGGATGTGCAGGTGACAGCCACCGGCTCAGGAGAAGCCACCGTCACTGTGAGTATTATGGGACTTAATGTGTGTAAATATTTGCATGAACAGTAAAAGAGTCAAGACCATAAGACATAAACTAAAAATATTTCACAGACACATATATATATATATGTATTTGTGTGTGTGTATATATATATATATATATATATATATGTATATATATATGTATATGTATATATATATATAGTGGATCCAATACATTATGATGTTATTTTATCAATGCCATCTGACATTGGTACATCGATTTATAATTTTAGCTCCAAAATGTTTTATATGTTTCTAAGACAAGACGTTCAGTGCATATAAGAACACTGTATAAAGTACTATCACAATTTCTGCCTGTATTCTTTTGCACTTTCTTAACTAGTGCCTTCAGCTGGTAGCTCTGTGCCACACATGGTACAGTATAGTTTCCTATAATAAGCGGCCCCAGTGTGAAGTCCAGAGTTACACAGTGGATTTTCATCTTCGGCGACAGTGGGCAGCATGGCTGGGCGTGCGGTGAACAGCGACCTGACAAATGTTCCATCGCCGTGGACAGGAGGAGAGCCCCTGCCTTGCGGGACCCCCTGACAGTGACACAAATGGCTGTGGTCACATGGCGGTGGCCGACGCTGACTGTGCCATTGCCCTTGACATGAAGAGCCAGAGCAGAGAGAGCGAGGCGCAGGAAGGGCAGAATATAATGAAGCCTCCACCCGCCTCCACCACACCAGCGGTGTCAGCTGCCTGCTGCCGCAAAGCACTGCTCCATGACGGGGGTGGTCCTCATGTCCTATCGGTGGGCACTGCACTGCCTTCCTGCTGGGTCTTTGTTCTGGGCCAATCAATGAGCAGGAGACAAGGTGCGTCTTTTACTCTGGGCCAATCAAGGAGCAGGAGACAAGGGCGAAGTGACAAGTGCAGACCGGGACTGGGAGACTAGTTGAAACCCCCTCAACTGCTTGGTCGGGAATGATTTATAGATGAACCCACTTTAAAACAGGACTTCAGGTCTAGACACACTGACTACACACTGGGATATGGGCTTAGAGGTTAAAACAGTCTGACTGTGTCATACGGGCACACGTACGTTTTGCATGTATTTGCTCAGGAGAGAGAGAGAGAGAGAGAGAGAGAGAGAGAGATAGAGAGAGAGGGGGGGAGCTTTATTAGCTTCACAGGATGAAAGCAGCAACCCAACAAAGGCGTTAAACAGCATGGAATCGGTGCTTCTTCATGAGCAAAATCCCTGTCATCTACGTGCGAGGCCACATTATCTGCGAGCGCAGCAGCGACTTCAATGCAACGCGACTCCGCGGGAAGTGGCTGGCCTGTGAACAATTAGCCTGTAGCCCATAACCCGTTAGCTGTTAGCTTGGATTATACGCCGCCCTTCTTTTGACGGCTCTTCTGAGCTCGCAACGTGCGCCTTCTTTTGATGCTACAAAATCCCTGAAGACGCCACGTTTGAAAACCGCCGCTGCCTCTGTCCTCACCTTCCGAAAACGCCAGCGCTAGGAAGGCACAAATCAAGTAGGCTTAACTTAATATGTATGGCCCTTTAATCGCAGTTCCCGCCTCGTGTTTGCTTCACGGGATCCACATTTCAAACGCATACAATTAAGCTGCTGTCTGCAGTGGAAGTGGCAGTGGATGAGATGTGGATGTTAGATTTAATTGATGCTGTTCATACATGGTAGAAAAGGAGGGAGGGGGGGGGGTTTGTTCCGGATTATGTGGCTGTTATTGCCAGTCAGTTTGCCTTTTCTTTTGATAGACAGAAGCAAATGAGTATCATGTTCGCCTCTAAGCCAGCCTCCTCGAGTCTGTACAACGCAACAATTTGAAAACGAGTGTCAGAGTTGCCAGGACTTCATTTTCTACAGTACACTTCATGACAGTGAAGACTTGATTGCCATTTTACAAATTTGCCATTTTAAGTTTGTATGTTAAGAGTCTCACATTCCCTCCACACTTTCATATCACAAGTTGTGTTTCAAAAATAAACTGTGAACTGGGACAGTCACTGGGGGCTTCTGAGATAGCTCTAATGCAATCATGGTGTGTAGGAATCTATCTTACATACACAGTTGGCCCTACAATTCTGGGTCTCATTAGACATGATTTCCTAGCTCAGGTCCAGCCCTGTTGGAAGACCCCCTAATAGCAAGCCATTCAGTACCTTGATTTAATCCGGTACCCATTGTCCTCTATTGATTGGCCGCAGAGCTTAGGTGCTTGCTTAGCGGAGAGCACATTTTGTTTTTGTGCCCTTTTTGCTATTTCTGGATCTCGTTTCCGCCCCCATATTGTTATGACAGGTCATCGTTCAGATGAGAAGCACTATCTCACACTGAGATGGTGTGTGGATAGTCCTGATAATAAGGACATTAAACATCTCTGACTGGGCAAGGGTGACCTTCCTGCCATAAATATGAGCTATCTGTTTTTCCCCGAAGCTAACAACGGGCTGGAGATTAAAGGCATTCTCTATAACCAGTGACTCCCTATATGCAGATACATGAACTGGGCCAGTAAGGGAGAGAACTAAGATTGACCACGGTGGAAGCACATGCAAACACCGCAGCTTGACCCTTATTTAACCCAATAAATCATCCTTTGTGATATACAGTATTTCTCAATGTTTCTTGACGGAGAAAAGATGAAAGAAAACAGACATATAGCAATCCCAGAAGGATACCAACTGACTGCTCTGTAGCTGAGTGGCGTGAGAAAGTGTGACAGTTTTGGGTCAAAGCACGATTCCCTTCGGTTTACCGGCCACAGAGCGCTCTCAGTGGGTACCTGAGAGCTGCAATTCACTAACTCGATGCAATATCTCATCATGTGTCCTAACAATCTGAAAAGTAAACTCAGAGTGGAACTCATACTCTCATGGGACATACAGTAAGCAAATCTGCTGAGTGAGATTTCTTCTGGAATTTGCCTCACTGGCCAAATTAATACCCGACAGGCTTCCATTTGAATAAATACAAATGATGAGAAATGTTTGCATATAATGTTTAGTTATAGTGTTTAGACAGACCAAGCCAGACCTGCGGGATCAGGAGTTAATTTCACTGCTGAAGTGTTCAGACACTTTGCAGTGTTTATCCCATTGTATTGATTGTAGAAAGGTACAAAGGACACGGTTGTATTCTAGCAAGTAGCAACATGAATGTAATTTTAAATTCATAGAGCTTAAAGGCATGGTCAGTCATTCTGCTAACTTCGATCTCAAATCAAAACAGTGTCGCTCCGCGGTCCTCTGCGACATCGCTTCACACGTCGAAATGCATTGTGAAGCAAAGCGTAGTGCTGCGGCTTTGTTGACATAAGTGGCATTCGCCACTTTGTTAATCATCATATTCTATACCTTTAACTGCTATTTCAGCAACAAAAGCAGCCTAAATGAGACGGCGAATTCTCAGCTTTGGGTAAGAGCAAATTATCAAAGTTTCTTTTCAAATCAAGAGAACATGATGTTTTAATTTTCAAATGTAATCATGGTCAAATGTTGCATGCAGGTTCAGCAATGCAACGTTGTATTACTCAACAGAACAATTATATCCTTCACGTTTAAATATACCTCCCCTGCAGGAATGAAGTACTTGTGACTTAATTAATACAGGGAGCTTCTCAGTAAGCCTTGTTGATGAGCAGAAAGCTGTGAGACTTACGCAGGGAGTGCCACTCGTCCTGTCTTATCGTCTTCGTGATGTTGTACGACAGGTTTTTGGGGATCGTGGCTGAGGAGTAGTGGTACTTGATGTACGAGCACCTCACAATCGAACCTGCGGAGAGAGAAGAAACAGCGGTCCTGAATTTTTACCTCCTAGTTTTACGAGAGTGCATTTCTCTCACGTCATTACACAAACTTTGCACAGGGGACATGAAGCAAAAAATGGAACAGTATATCCTCTCAAGATACTATTGTTTTATAGTGGCATGGTTCAAATAAAGAGGTTTTTGGAAGCAGTTAATTGAATGACCAGAATTTGGCAAATGGCTTTTCTTTCACGAGACAAGAACACACCATCTATTATGTGACGGCCATTGTATCACGGCTATGGGAGGAAATTCAACATTTATTCTGTTATATCTCTGACATAATGGCTGTCAGACATAACATGCATTTTCCCGAAGCAATTAACTAATCAGTATGAAGAGCTATTCAGCATATGATTATAGATCTCTTTGATTATTCTCCTTCCTTGGGACAGACGAAACATTTCCTGTTTCATCGTAGACCTGGGTCTTGCAGATAACTGAGAGAGGGAGAGAGATGTCTGAATTTCCAGAGGCAATCTAATCTACCGTACGCAATTCTAACTGAGATGTGGAGAAACTGCTGTGAAACCCAAAAAAACAGTGGGCCTTGGTAGAGCATATTGGATGGCCTCCCTTAGTATAATCCAAACAATTCAGTTAACTTCAATGCAGTCCTGCTCTATTTTAACCATTTCCACATCTCTTTGGAGGTAAACCAAAGAATCAGCCCTCCCTCTTCCTTCCCCACCTCCACCAAATAGAAGCACATTCATTCCAGGTAAGGTCTGTGGGATTGTATCTCACGCCTGCCTGCCCTCACCAAAAAAGGCATCAGCTCAGGTCTCAGTGGGTCAAACCCACCACATCTGTAGGCCAAAGGAGAACTCTTCCCCATCTCAGCTCTGCAAAAAGTTGCAAAAAGCCCCTGTTTTGGTCTCTCTGTGTGTGTGTGTGTGTGTGTGTGTGTCTCCTTGGGAAGGGGGGGGGGTGTAGGATTGTGAAGTCTGAACATACTGAGACTGTAATTTGCTGGCTGGCGGCAGAAGAGATACTCTCTCTTTTTTTTCTGCATGTCTGCTCTAATTATCTCTAGCAAGGCTGTGTGGGTTACAGAAAATTGCATTTTGGGAATTCTGGGAGATTTTATGTGTATGGACCTAGAAAATGAGGAAAACATCACTCACTGCCTCGGGTCACGTCACGTGGCCATGTCCGCGCATGTTCACGCGCACGCATGCACACACACACACATATGCACATTTGCACACAACCGCAGACATTAATGCATACAGACATAAACACGTCTTTCAAAAAGCACCGGTGACAATAGTAATTTACCTGTTCATGATAATATCGCTATATGTGGTGCTATTGACATCCCAATGATATAGGATGGAAAATATTATTGGATATAACCATAAGCTGATTTTACTGTAATAATTTAATTCATAGAGTACTGACATTTGGTGATGGAGTGCCAGTGGTAGGGAATGAGTCCTTACCCCAAGTGAAGGAGTTTAGGTACCTCTGGGTCTTGATCGCGAATGAGGGGACTATGGAGCGGGAGATTGGCCGCAGAATCGGAGCAGCGGGAGCGGTATTGCAATCACTTTATTGCACCGTTGTGACGAAAAGAGAGCTGAGCCGGAAGGCAAAGCTCTCAATCTACCGGGCAATTTTAATGTTTAATGTGTTTAATTTTCAATGGTAAGGAAGCCCCCTGGGCGCCTCTCTTGGGAGGTGTTCCAGGCACGTCCAGCTGGGAGGAGGCCTCGGGAAAAACCCAGGACCAGGCGGAGAGTTTATATCTCCACACTGGCCTGGGAAAGCCTCGGGATCCCCCAGCCAGAGCTTTCTAATGTGGCTCGGGAAAGGGAGGTTTGGGGTCCCCTGCTGGAGCTGCTGCCGGATGAATATGGATGGATGAAGGATGGATGGATGGATACTGGCATTTCTCCTCTTGAAACAACGATGATATACTACCACTACCATATGATACCCATAGATAATGCCACCCTCCCTCACACATACGCCCAGAAGTAAAATGCAGCAAGGATTAATCAATGGTGATCATCATATGTGATCCATGTTCCTTACCTATTGACGTTCCCACAAATCACCTCCCGTTACACAAGGTTCTACATTCGTGCACTGTTGAGCATAACCACTTTGTGGTCCTTGCAGGCATGTCTTGTTGAGACTCTACACCATCTATAATGGAGACATCAGGAAAAGTGGTCGTTCTTCCTCGGTGTAAAAGCTGCCGCTGTACCATGGATTTTCCAGAGGCTTAGAGCGGTCTGTGAGAACTGGAGGTATTTCAAATGGGCCAATAATGCCGGAGGAGACCCCAGCCAAGGCAATAGGCATCTATTATCTGACCGTGCGTTCATTTGAACTCACAGCTCAGCACTGTTCAATAAGCTCACTCTGGACTAACTCACATATGGCAGTGCATTAACAGGGCTTCTACAGGAGAAAATCAACAGTGCAATTTTAAGCCCATTGACATTCTAGACACACAGGGGTTTAAAAGGCAGTCCTTCTGCTGTAATGTAAAAGGGGACAGCAGTATGCAGATTAAATATCTGAAAAACAAGATCAAGGCTCATTGTCCATCTGACCAATATGGTTCTCTGCCGTCCTATTATGAATATGGACAGAATGGGTTTAGGGAAATTCAGAAGACTTATTGTTGTACAGATCACAGAAACAAATCCAGCCACTTACTTTCTGTCATGGTAAAGGCACAAGGGGATTAAAATATAGCCTATGATCATCACCCTTCCAAAAACACAAAGAACCAAGAGTTTTCCTGACGTTCCACACCTTTTATCATGCTTGGGACCAAAGATCCTCACCCTCAAAGACTCTTTTAAGTCCCAATGTTTCCCTACCGGCAAAAAGACAAAATAAAATAAAAAAGAGTGGGGTCACACATCTTAAAGTCACGGGTTTCGGCTATTGCAACCAGCTCTGATGAAGGCTCTATAGCCGAAAGTATTCTCTTGTTGAATTGTTATTAGGTTTAAGCACTCTTATTTTTTGGAAGCGCATTTATTTTCCCCAAATTTTAGGATTCCCTACTGGCATTTCGTTCTTTTGACACAGGACTCCAAATGCCCCTTACTTCTGATATCGTCGGTTTAATTTCCTCTCTTGGTGCTTGAGCTTTTTTTGTTTTGTTCTACTGTTTCACTTGACTTGAAGACACGGAACACTGTCGTGTCTTGCCAAAGCATCGTTCCTGTGAGTCCCGTTCGATATTTCTGTGTGATGCCTGTGTACCCTCACTGGAAAACATAGGCACTGTGGGATTGTCACCTTCACATATTTGAAGTCACCTTCACATATTTCTCTCTGCTATGCCAAAGGTGAGCAAGCAATTTAAACAATCAAAAAAAGAAGAGGCTTGCCTCAGTTGCCTGAGGACTAGCATTGTTCATCTTTGAAATTGAGATTAAATTTTTATCTTTGTTTCTTGGAATGAACAGCACTGTTGTTCAGCTGTCTTTAAAACCATTCAAGTAAAGTCAGAATCAAAACTTATTTGCCACATTTAGTGCCCATTCACAAACACCACGATTTCACAGGGCAAACCTGGCAGCAGAAAATATTTTCAGCGACAATGTTACTGTTCAACCATCTTTATAACAAATTAAATGTCAGAATCACAATCACATCACATTGGCCGCATTTAGTGCCCACAAAGAAACACCACCACAAAAAAGTGACATAATCTTTCAGCCTCATCTCAAAAAAACTCATTTAAAAAGTGTCTAATTTTCCTCCAGACAGTCCGCATTGATGTCTCGTTGCCTTCCTTCCCCAGTAGTTTTTAATGAAACACGCAGTTACAAGGCCATACAAGAGAACTTTGCTACTGTTCTCTCAAGGGGTGAACAGGAAAATTTGCTTTCAAGCCTGTAATACTCTTATCACATCTCTCTAAGTGATTCTCACAATTTATACAGTATTGGCAGATGGCACAACAACATCGCTGCAAAAAAAATCTGTCAATACATTTGCTGACAGGCTGCAGTTTCGAATGAGCTGTGAGAAATTCTATGTTCATCCTTACAAAAAACACAAGTGAATGGATGCATTGTATTGTACTGAAGTTAAAATGTTTATGTACAGGGCATAATTAAGTCCTAAACAAGCATTGACATACATTATTTGTTTTTTGGCAAACGTCAATGTGTCTTTCTGAAAGTATTTTTTCATTAGAAACATAATAATCATTGAACCTGCCCGAGATGTCTTATTTCTTGACGTTTCCATTATTCATATCTCTATTGCTGTGCACTTACACGCCAATCTGGCTGTTATGTTGTCAGCATTACATCTTTAAATGGCCTGTGCCCACTTACAGTATAATTTATTAATACAAATCTTCATACCCCACCACAAATCTAAATGAAATTAAAATATATGTTTATTTAATTAAGTAAATATTGAACGAGTGAAGCTTACTGTATTAAGTCGTATTTCTACCATATTACAAAGTTTTTGTTCATTTTTAAATGGCTTTGTGTATTGAGCAGAATATATTATGAATACCACATTAGCTGTGAAGAGCTGCTTACTTACAACAATAGACAAACACTATACAAGCTGTAGAAGAATCACAAAACCCATAACCCTCGATGCAGGCTCCTTAAAAACAATATTTCCTTAATACATTGCATATTCTTGCCTCAGGTACAGTCTTCGAATTTAAATATTTATAGAGCGATAAGGCATACAGTATTATAATGTATTTAAAAAATGTTTGTGCAGCCATTAGCATCTGCACCTTTGACCATATCCCAATGTTTAGGCTACCTGACCTCAAGCTAAATGTATTCTCTTGTTTTACTGACAATGTATTACAAAACAAACTATTGATTCTGATGCCTTTCTTCAGCAGTGTGCAGCTGTTTGTACAATAAGGCCAATGGGCGCTCAAGGCTAAAACTGGCAAATGGTACATTTGGAGAGTGGAAATAAATCATGGGATGAATCTATAGTGACCCACTAATTAAAATCCACCGCGCCTTCATTTGGAATCATGTCCAAAGTGTTTGCTTCATCAAATCCAAAAGGGCTAGCCTAATAATTGCCTTAGTCACAGATAATAAACCTACTGAACTAGCTTGAGTGTTGACATGTGCTGATATGTCCAAATGAAAGGTGCTGCATCTTGCGATTAGCGGTGCAGAATGAGAAGTGGATGTATTAATCACCAGACGCTAGCTTCGTGTGAAACATTAAATATCTTTCCCCGCCAATCACAATCTGAAGCTGCGTTGCACTTTCTACTGTTTGATTCCTCCGCAATAGACTGCCAATAGTCACTGTCCTTCCCAAGTCGTACACTGCGCTACATCATACGACGCTTCCCAGGTAGATGCCCACCCCTCCCACATCTCCCCAACTCCGCAAAAATGATAGCTTACTGCTGCCGCTCTCCAAAATGGGGCTCCTAACTCAGTCATTTTAGCCAAATTGCCCTTCAGCTTTTTACAAACATCTTGGAGCCAGACACCATTTGCACGCTGTTGTTGATTGTGACAGAAAGTGATTGCAGCATATGAGTGGAGCTGTGTGTGTGTGTGTGTGTGTGTGTGTGTGTGTGTGTGTATACTGTGTGTATACTTATGCTCACTCAAACTGTGTGGCTGAATGCACAACAGCTATATTTCATGTATGCCTGTGTGCTTCTGTAGCAAAACAGACATTTCAATACATGCTAAAACCAGGTCCGCCAGTACAGTAAAGTAGACACCAACCAGCTCAGCTGACATGGCGTCTTATACTGTGTTCAACCGTGCAATTTGTGCCATGCACACATTTCTGCTATGACTTAACGGCCTAGGTAAAACGTAGGTGTGGGCTTTTGCCATTGGGCCTTACAAACCCCTCGCAAATACCTCGGAGAAGAAATCTCAGTTAAAACATGCTTCTGAAAATTATTTATTGATTCACCAAATCACTCGGGAGGCAGGTAGAAAAAAAAAAGAGAATAACAGTGGAAAAAGTGCTGCATTGTATCAAACAATTTCATAACTGTTGTCTTCCATCGATCCACCGCGAGCACACTTCCTGCCGTAAATGGTGGATTATTGAAATCCAGTTCTTGCTGCGCCTGGGGTACAAATTACCATCGGTGAAAGGCTGTCGGGGCTCGCATAATGGATATGAAAACACAGGGAGGTGCCACCTCTTACATATAAAGTGGTGCTGGTGTTGTGACTAGCTGGGTACAGTTACATGCCACACTGTCACTCGCTGCTGCTCGTACACACCGTTATTGTTTTCGGCTGCCCACTGCAGAGTCAGAGATAGGCTGGTCAGCCGGCAATCTGCCAGATGGGAGGTCTTGGAGCAGTTCAAGTCCTGCGTGGCCTTGTTTATTTGTTGACCCACTTCACACCCGCCGGTCTCTCCACCTTCCCCCGTCCCCAACGGCACTGATATTACATCCCGGTGGGATTAGAATCAGCCGGTGAGTCAGGCATGATGTCCTGATGTTTGTGTGGGCCTAGCTGGAGATGTAGAACCTAAATAGGAAGGGATCAAGGTCAAGGGCTGGAGGGGTTGGGTATGGCCTGGAAGGGGGAGGGGAGGGGGGCTTTAATGAGAATCAGCCATCTTCTGAAATGCTTTACGGCTGCTGGGCCACAGAAACAACTGCGATGGTGAGACGCGTTAGCTACGAGTCGGCTGCTGGTGTTAGCAAAGGAGGCGTCATTTTCACTAGTAGCAGTTGGTGTCACAATCACGAATGCATAATGATTCAAGTGTTATTTAAAATTACACTTCTCAGTTGTGTCATAGAGCCCCCAGATAGTTACTAACTATTGCAATCTAATTTGTAAGCTACAGAAATACACGTTATGTCAAATACACTAAGGGCCTCATGTTTTAACGTGTTAGCGCCTGTTTTAGGCGTAATTTCGTCGCACTTTGGGCCCAAAAACAGAGCATTTTACTGTATGTACGAACAGCACGCACATGGCTGAAGCGCTATTCTGCCTGCTGATAACACACAGGATTGCAGGTTGCCCTTTGCTTTTCATGCATTTGCATTCATGGGAGGTTCGAGAAGTGATTAACTATTCCATTGTATGAAAACTGCGGTGCAAAGCGCAAGTCGGGGTTTTGCAGTGAAGATGATCTGCCTCTGAAAAGCAGGTGTTATCCCAGTTAGTGCGTATCTTTGAACAGGAGAAGAAAGCAAGGGCAAGGTTAACCCCAAGCAAGACGAGCACGTTAAACTTGTTTTCTTTTTCTGAGTCTGCTGTTCCATTGCTTTCGGGGCGCCGCAATTTACGTGCTGGACGGCACAGTGTGACGGCACAGTGTGCGCTATCGGCTCACTAACTTACGTACGTACATGAAGCCCGAAATATCTCCTCACATTTCGCCAGCGAAAATTACAAAAATTACAAACCTGCCTTTAAAGGTGGGGGAAGGGGGGGGGGGGTATTACGACAAAACATTTATAAACAAATAAATTGATAAACATACAAACATATAAGGTGATAATTGGAATTTAAGTGGTGTGTACAAAATGTACTGAGGGCAAATTAGTATATTACTGCATGGCTCTACCATCGTCGAGTTGGCCTAATTCTGCCTCATACACAGCTGACCCAATTCCTCAATAATAACCAATTAAAGAGCAGAAAACCTGGCACCTTTCCTTGACAAGATCAGCAGCTTCTCATTCAAATCTGTCCTGTCAGTTTTCCTAGCCACAATCCGCTACTCTGAAAACAAATAAACAAGTAGCTGTTAAACATTAGATGCATCTGAACAGGTTGGAAAGTTGGAAAGCGATATAGGGGAAAGACAATCATTAGCGGAGGAACCAGAGATTAGGTCACAGCAAAGCAGCCATTACTGTACATTGCTGTGGATTCTCCTATCAAATGAAATGATATTATTTTAACTATAAACAGTTAAGTATTCAATGATATTACATACTGTGGCGAAATTAGAAAGTCCTAATATCAAATGTAATTGATATGCAAAAACATTCTGTATCACTATTACTATTACACAGTTTAACATTGCTGGCTTGCCACCACTGTTTAAAATTAGTTATGATAAGATTAAGAATGTTTATTCAGAAGTTTGCCATTACAGATTTGTGTACCTTTCGATCAGTTAAAAAACTGGGCAGAAATTATTATTATGAGCAATATATATCTACACAGTTTGTCTATACCAATATCAACTTCGAGAAAAAAATGTGGCTTCACAACTGGTTTGTTAAAATATATTTATTCACAGCGGGGTCCTGAGCCAAATAGGTCCATCCTGTCAGATTTAACATGCGGTGCTGAGATGGTGTGTGTGTGTGTGGGGGGGGGGGAGTGGACTATTGTATGTTATATTTACACATTTCAACAAGATTGAAAAAACTATTGTTGCTTTGGAGCTATTATAAATATACACTATTTGTAAAACGATGTAGACCAACTATATTTTTACGAGGGGTAAAAAGAACCTAGCTAATGACACTTATTGTCATTATGAGGAAGCAGTGGAAATGTTACCATGACTTATTGATGGTGTTAGCATACGGTGAAGCCATGAATGTCATGTAAATGCTCCATTTTACCCAATAAAACCATTAACGGGAGATTTACTGTGGCTAAATGTACTGTGGTAGCACAAGGCAGAAATGAAACACGACCAATAATACTACTATAGACACGTCACAGACACAACACACACACACGTTTTTACAGCCATGGTCAGCTCAGCCATGAGGTTGGGCATCAAAAGGTCACAGCTGCCCTTTTCTCTGATCTGGGCCATGCTCCTCACTGAACATCCCCCCCCCCCCCCTCCCCATCCTCCCCATCCTGTCTCCTCTTTTGAGTACAGCATTGGGATTACACAGGCCTGAAACTGACATTATGGTCCAGGCCCATCATTCATCATTATACCACTCAGAGCTCCAAATAAGGTGTGCGTGTGCGTGCGTGTGCGTGCGTGTGCTTGCGTGCGCGTGTTCAGGTGCGTGGCGTGCGTGTGCGCGTGCGTGTGTGTGTGGGAAGGGGATGATGAGAGTGTGAGATGTCTGCCTATGAGAGGGAGAGGGCAGCTAAGCATAAGCATAAGCGAGATTTGGCAGAAAGAGCAGAGTGTGGAAAACAGAGGAGAACTAACTAGGTGAATCAGTGTGTGTGTGTATGTATGTGTGAGAGAGAGAGAGAGAGAGAGAGAGAGAGAGAGAGAGAGAGAGAGAGAGAGAGAGAGAGAGAGAGCATCCTGCAGCATTGTGCTTGTGTGCATATGTGTCTTCGGGGTGATGTCATCGTTATTTCAACACAATGCAAATTCCATATCTCCACATTTGCCTGCAGTGGAAGTTGGCCCTCAGAAAGCGATGGCAGCAACACAACTCACCAGGAGGAGAAGACAATGACTCCAATCAGCGACTCAGAATGGGCCTTATGTGAGGGCCCAGGGCGAAGGTTTGTCACTGACAGGTTCTCCACTGTTGATTTCACACCCCACTGCGCGCGGGAACTATAATTCAACACTACAAATAACCGGCGAGTTTAGATTATCCACTGCCGGTGTGAGTTTTCTTGGACTGTACTTTTAACTGTACTGCTGGATTAACACGTGGGCAATGACTTAATGCGGCCAGAGGCAAGCCGTGTAATAAATGTATAGGCAATGCTGGAATATTAGTGGAGTTCAGATGCAACAACCTATAAATCAATCTGACATATTTTGTTTTAAATTTGGCAATATTTAAATAATAAATAATATGTAATTATACATACATGAATACAAATACATTTTCATAAAAAGCTAAATCGTCGTCAGACTATAGCCGCAAAGACTGCTTACCTGCAGATGCAACTAAAACTCGATCAAACCTGATTGGTCAATACTACTCACTCTACAAATTGACCAAAATCTCATGTCGCTGCCTATGTTCTGGATTCATATCTGTTAAAGAGATTATGCTAAATAAACAGCATCCCAGCACCATGTAAAAAGTTACTAAACCAATATGAGTAATTACATAATATTACTGCCACATCAGAAACAAGCATGATGTGTTGTTTCCATAGATAGATTCGTCACAGGTTTTTTTGCTAGGCAAATGTTTTCTCCTCAGGGCCAAGCTTCTGCTGTTGGATCAACAATCCTGGCATTTGGACCTCCACGGTATCTGCTCAGCAAAGGCACACCATCTCTTGTGTTTCCATCATCGCTGCATATTCTGAAAACAAACCCAAGGCAGTCTGCATGTGGGTCAACTCTTTGGCGTGATCTCTGCCTGTGTTCGCAGAACGCTCTGAGACATCTTAATTTGGCTCCAACTGAAGAACATCACGGAGTCGTACCCATGGCAATGGCCCATTAGGGAAATGGTCTACACAGTTTGGTCATACTATTTCTTATTTTACTTATTGTAAATACATTATATCCTCTTATCTCTTATTCTCTAAGTCAAATAATGATATGACAAACTATAAATACAAGGTTTAACCTGGTTATAAGTCAACATTTTTGGAAGATACAAGATGAGGATTTATATTTAGACAGACAGCTGAGCACGAGGACTGCTGCATTTATGAGGTTTGAGATCAAGTTGTTGTGTGCCTCCGTATTTGGATGTGAGCTACTCAAGCCCCCAGCATTTGTGAGACAACCAAGGACAGCTCTCCAGGCAAGCCATGGAAGAAAGCCGTGGGCATAACCGACAGGTGGACCGTATCCTACGTTCGTTAGTCACTTCAGTCTGTCATTTGTCTCCATCCTCGCATACGCACACAAACACAATGTGTGCAAATTAATAATATGACAAAGCACCTATGATAATATGCACATGGAATTCATGGGGTGACATAACCTTCCATTTCCCAGAGCTTAAGCATTAATTGAGTAATCGACTGGGATGTTTTTGGCGATGAAAACCATCCGATCGATCAATATACTGTCAGATAGTGGGGAGTCACAGCCTCGGGTCTGTCTCTCTGGGGGAAGGTGTCAGACATATTTCCATAGAGCCTCCTTAAACACAACCCCCAGAGGCACACAGACATGAAGTACACTATATTTCTCTGCTTCACATTCTGTTCTAGCTCGGAACACTTGCTTGCAATGCATTTAATTAACGCCATCACAACATAACTATACCATCTGTAAAGCCGTCTAGTGTGGGATGCTTTTTCACGATACACTTCGGAATCATCTGAATCTCTTTGATTTCAACAGCGCTGGAGATTAAAGGTAAACCGCCCTTGTGACTGAGAGCCGGGTTACACACATGTTGTTGTTATTGTCTGAAACTCAAGGAGCGCATGGCCCCGCATGATGAGTAATCCTCTGCTCCTCCTCACAGCACCCTTAGGTTCACTGTTCTCTACCCCTCCCCCAAAAGGCTCCCACCACAATGTTGGTTCCCTGGCGCCTCTGTAAGTGCAAGTTGGAGAAAACAGAGAACATTATATTATTTTATAGTTGTATAGTTTATTATATAAACTTATATAAACTATACAGATAATAAACTGTATATTATTTTATAGTTGTATAGTTTATTATATAAACTTATATAAACTATACAGATAATAAACTGTATATTATTTTA
>JAODLL010000016.1:179888-202591 GCA_026546735.1 Forbesichthys agassizii
TAGTTGTATAGTTTATTATATAAACTTATATAAACTATACAGTTAATATAATGTATATTATTTTAAAGTTGTATAGTTTATTATATAAACTTATATAAACTATACAGATAATATAATGTATATTATTTTAAAGTTGTATAGTTTATTATATAAACTTATATAAACTATACAGATAATAAACTGTATATTATTTTATTGTTGTATAGTATATTATATAAACTATACCGATAATAAACTGTACAGTACAGAATATCCTTTTTTCCACTGAGAGGTTAGACATTGGGTTCATTTCCTTGCAGCATTACATACATCTGCCACTATTCATAGCTATGCCGGTTATAGTGATATAAATGAGCCCAAAGATGGTGGATCACAGCAAATTGTAGATGGCTGGACTACAGTACAGTGTTGTAACGACTTAAGCAGTAGATGGATTGATACCCTGGGCAGATGCATTAGTCCAAGTAAGATGACTCAGTGCTAGCTTACAGTACCGTCGTGTAGAGGTTGATTATTCAAATGGAGATGACGCAAATGATTTCCGCAAAGAAATACAAAAAGTAATGAGACACAAAATTGAAAAGAATTCAACGCTTTCGTTTATGGTACACTAAAGAGAATAGAGCAGACAGATGCATTGTACATTGTAAATCTAATATGGCTATTGTGTTTCTAGACAGAATGGAAACATGTTACCTTTTACACAGAAAACCTCTACAAGGCTGCTGTTACCGTATATTGAAGACATGTATAATAAAATAATGAAACTGGGCGCTTATAATGAAACTGAATAATGGGCATTCATTTGTGCGGAGGTCTAGTCCAATGTTCGGTTTGAACTGATATTTCCTGTGCCGACCCCATACTCAATGCAAACCAAGCTGGTAAAATTTGACATAAGTCTGTTGTTTTGAATTGCTTGTTTTGTTTAGTCAGACTCAGACTCATCCCTCCTCTAAACACACCGGTGATTGGTAATTGTTGTAGTTGTACCACGCTACAGGGTGATTATAATCCAGGTGATAGTCTGCAGTTGAGCCTATGTGGGTAGATGTGGAGGTGAATATCAAACAGTCACATAAGGGTAGCTGGCTCGCATTGACGTCACGCTGACATCTTAGTCAGGCACGTTGTCTTCAGTTTCACAATCACATGGATCGATAGCAATGTCTAGCCTGTTGTGAGGCCTCCAGAAGACGCAGAGCTGTGACATTACAGTATAGCCTGCAGACTTCAAAGCCTGCCCTGGAGTTTAAATAAGATCTTTGTGGATACAAACACACTGAGCTCAATTTCTCAACCTATCTAGTAGACTATAGGTTTCACATCAATAAACCATACATCATGTCAGTTAGTTATTCAGCCGAGAAAGAATTGCCATTTCCTGGCCTACAAATGACACATTAAGCAATCTGTATGCTACACAAGGCCTATATTTTTCTAAACTAAACGCATTTGTAAAACTAACCTACAGCTGCAGTTGACTATAACCATTAGGAACAAAAAAACAAAACACTGTTTTCCCACGAAATAATAATCTCTTTTATTCATTATGTTAAGTGGTGCCCTGAAGGCTTTCAGCGGCCATGTCCCAGACTAACCTTAGAGCCCCCTGTACTCCGTATGAGATACAGTATATTTACAACTAGTCTACAGTATATGGCTGTGTGCAGAAAATTGCATCTGATAGCCGCCTCAGTGCTTGCGCCATATTCGGGCTCCCAATGACAACGTTAACACAATCTCATTCCCACTGCCACGAAATGGAATTAAATTAGAAGCCGAAACAGTGTGGCAGCGGTGGGCCCACCACCTACCACCCCCTGACCATCAACAGAACAGATCCAAATGAATAAAGCGCACACTGGGCGAACAGCGCCCCTTGGAAATTGAGTTCATGACCTTTAGATAGCTGATTCGGCGGCACACAAAATAAATAATAAAAGGAAATGAGGCACCGGAACCACATAATTATAGACGGTGAAGCCTTCATAAGTTCATAAGTTCCTTGGCCGTGTCTAGTAAAGGTCATGACCAAATAACCAGAGATTCCAAGTTAAGCAAAAGAACAAGGACGTCCCCCTTTTTTAAAAGCTGACACAAGGAAACTTTGCAACATAACTACAAAAGTTCACATGTAAATCACCTCGATGGAGCGGGGGGGGTGGGGGGGGTGCGGGGGGGTTTGGAACTCTGAAACTAGTCACGGGTCATGGTACAACTGTCTCGGGCCAATGTACACGATGCCTGCGGAACTCCCCTCCCCCCCATCCTCTCAACAAGGTGGTGCACCTGTACGTGTTCCCATCGAGCTCGGGGACATGCCCGTGTTGTATCACAGCTGTAGGAGGACGTGAGATCACTGCAGATGGGAGCCCAGTGCAGCGTTGAGTGAGTTAGGTGTCTGTAACAAGACCCACGAGCCGACCTGACACCGATACCTTGACACCGTTTGGCAGCGGTCAGAATCCCAAACTCCCAGACTCGCGGTGAACGGGAGTGCCCGTGCGCGCTGATGTGTCTCTGCGAATGTGTGTGTGTACTGTACGTGCGCACGGGTTGGTTGGTGTGGTCACATGTAACCGAGAAGCTGCTGACGGTAATTCAAGTGGACAAACGTGTAAAAAGAGTGGGATTATAGCTTCCGAAAAGGCTCAAGAACACACACAGATAAAGACAACTTCCACATATATCAAAGCTATCGCATTTTATCTGGAAAATATTTGATGCTATCGCGGAAGATAAAGGTAGATAAAGGTAGTAGTCTTAGCTGAAGTCTGTTTATTTGTTTGTCTGATTGACATGCTTGCAATGTATTGACGGTACATTTGCAGCCATGTTGCTGCAGGGAGCTCAGAGTGAGAAGAGATGTGATGGACTGACACAGTCAGGCTGTAAAAGTTCAAACTTTAATACGGTGGCTAATCCAGGCACGTCTCCGTTCTCAGTGAATCCAATGGATGAGAGGAGCTTTGCCACGCACAGTAGGACCACGTTCATAAAACGCTGTTTGGAAAAACATCCCGGTTTCACCCAGGGTAACCTTTATTTCCATGTTACTCTGTTCAACTCTTTGATGAAAGGCAAGATGCCAAAATGTGTTGGCAATGTGAGTACATTAAAGGCATTTTAAAGTTATTCAAAGTGGAGCGCTTGTTGGCAAAGTGCGCCCACCGAGCAAGTTCCGGACAACAAAGAGCCTACCAGAAGCTCTCCAGTCAAGCGCTTTTGCATTCCTAACCTGTATAACTGAACGTGTCCTGTATCTGACCTTCTGTTCAACTGTATGATGAGGCTAGGTGAGTGATTCAGGTTCCACCAAATATTTAATAGCCACCCTCCCGTCACACTCAGCCTATTGTGAGATACAATGTATATCTAGATTGTGTCGGGGGGGAGGTGTTGACCTGGTAAGATAATGATTTTCAAACAATTAATAGGAGGATGGGGGTTTACTTATGTTAATTGTCACTGAAACACCAGTGTGGAAGTATTTACTCACTAAGACCTCCATCTAACCTATTACCATTTCCGGGGCAGGAATTGTATTGGTTGCACCTAGATGCTTGCGTGAGAGCTACTGGGTTTGATTAAGGTTAGCAGCAACCCAGAGAATGTTGGGTGGCTGAAGCTGTATACTTTTGATGCAGGTGTAAATACTGGGTATGACAGGATTCTGCTGTGTAATCGTGTACGGAAACAAGTTGCCCTTTAGAGGAAATTTGATCATGAAGGAAAACTACATTTGGCCAGCCAAAGAACTGCTGACCTGTAGTCAGCATTTTGTTTAGGTTAATAATGTAGTATATGTAGTATTTTGGACAGATTTAAATATGTTTACAGTCTTTTAGAAAGCGAAAGTGTGAATGTTCTAAGTTCTTAGAGGTATTTTTAATGGTGGTTAATGGGACAGAACTACCTTCATGGGTATTCAAATTCAAAACTCACTCAATATTTTAAAATAAATATTCAAAATGAATCTGAACAATGTGCTGACACTCTGGCAAACTGGCTATGAGTATGAAGCCACTGTTACACAAAGTCCCTCCTTCACAGAAGTGCTGAGACTAACTCACTCTTCACTACTCCTGCATGACAGCGCCATTAGACTCAAACCATTCTCTACACATTTGCTTCAAACGTAAACTGTGAGCTGGAGAGGACAATTCTGGGGTTCCGAGCGCGGTATAATGCAGAAGAGGAGTGTAACTTGAATGTCTGAGAAAATTTCTTGAATTCTTGTTGGGTATGAGTGAGATGTGGAGGAGAAAGCGAAGCGTATGAGGTGGAAACGGCGACAGTCTAATACAGCAGACCGGCAGCTGCCCTGGAAGGAAAGGCAATTACCCAGGGGGCATTCTGCCGCCGGCCGGCCCACACAGATATGGAGGAGCACAGTTTTATCTCATTTGAAAAGTATGCAGAATGTGAGAAAGAGAAGTGCTGGAAAATTATTTCCCTATCCGCGTTAACTGCTTCTAGGCCATCTCTGGCCAGCAGGTCATCAAAATAAAGTCCTTTTATCACAAAACAGATCCCAGCATCATATAGTGATATAACCTACTATGACACGTCACTATTGCACTTGCATCATTCCCGCCTAGCATGCTCTAATTAGCCAAATCTGCGGGTCTGTGAGAACTCCCACCCGTACACAAGCTTCACACAGACACTCTGGACGCCTAGAGCTGCATTCCAGCTACTGCAGAAAACTCGAGGAGTTTGAACCATCCGACCAGGAAAGAACATTGGTTAGCTCGGGAGTCGTATACGTTGAAGTCTCATTTCACAAGTGGGCTGAGCAGGAAATATCTGACGTCATTGAGCAGGGCAAAAACACATTTATGAGAAACGCAGCCGAAGAGCTGGCTGCACAGACAGGCTGTCCCCTCTCTCTCTCTCTCCCTCCCTCCTACTCTGCTATGTCTCTCTATCGCTTCACCTGTTTGCCTTCATTCACTGTGCTAGCTACTCCATTTTCAGCAGACAGTTCCAGTGAAGGGCAGGGCAAAGTGAATTGGTGATATCTCTCTTTTACGGGACACTATACTATTGAACTTCCATGGATGGAGTGATGTGTGTATTAGATTGGCTCTAGCATGTAGACTATATATATATATATATATATATATATATATTAAGGCTCTCTAATCTTTAATTACATGCTTTGTGATTAATTCATCTAAATAATCGCATATCGCTAAATCAGAAAAACGCTGACAGGGGAAGAAAACCGGTAAATCTGTCCAGGGCCCAGACTGGGGTGGGTGGGGTCTGGAGCAATTGTCCAGCTCAAATCATTATTAGTCATCCATCTTTAAAATTCAGTACTATCGAGACAGTTACACTGGTAATAATATAATAATTGCATTGATGAAGTGGATTCATGTTTATTTTAGTTTTGTTCTACATACCGCTAGAGCTACTTTTAATACTAAAAAAGTTTGCCTATGCCGTTCTAAGTTGAGCCAGGACAGCACCTGCTGAAATATGTCAAAAAAAATTAAAAAAATGTCAACATTACAAAGTACTTTTATACATGCCACTATAGGCCACCATACACATTATTGTTGGCCCGGCAACAAAATGGAAATGTGATAGGGGGTCCCTGTGCCATGTTTCTATAAAGGGTCCTTTGCCAGAAAAGACTTTGAAGTCACTTGCGCATTATGGGACCTTAGTTCGGAATTTTTTTTTTTATGTAAGTCAACGGCGAGAATCAAATAATATTTTGATCCCATTTGAATTGTGACACGAAGTACACATATGATGTTTGTCTATTACAAAGATACATTTTCGAGTTAAGAAAGTTGCAGTTTGTCATACGTTTGATGAAGTACAAAAATGTGAAAATATGTAGTAAGACTACAAACCCATAAGTCGCGTAAGTGACGTCATGATGATCTTGCGCCACAACACACAAGCATTGTTTTGGTGACGTACTGTACTGTATGTTGCCTCCGATTTAAGATTGTCGCTACTCATATCTAGTGTTAAATATTGTTGCCTACATATTCCTCCACGCATTATGAAATAATTTTTAGACAGCTTCCAATCTAGATTAAATCGGGTCTGTCTCCAAAAGTAAAGTGTACAGCCTTTTGCCAGTTTTGTCTGAGATACTCAGATTGTCCTTTCCAGATGCATTCTCACCTATAGGCCTGTATACTAGGATTTAGATGAGGAGTGTGCAAGAAGGCTACTGACTTGTTTATTAAGATGATTTGATATAATTACTATATATATACTGTATATAAAGGTGGTGGTTCGCCTCCCTTTTACGGGGATAACCTTACTTGAAGGTTCAATGCTTATTGAAAATGCAGGAGAAAACTCTTTCGGTTAAGAAACCTACACTGAAGACAGGTTATTTATTGTGGTTTTCAGGTTGAACTCCATGGTTGATGATTTTCTTTTCATGATGTACCGTTTGTAGTATAGCTCCTTATCGATTGTTACATTGGCCAGCATCTTTCCATTCATATTGTGTAGCCTACCTATATATTCCTGCTCAGGTCAAATGTGGCCAAGGCAATATCACCACTGAATAGGCCAAATGGTAGAAAATCCTTCAGACATCTATACTGGAATATTAGGTCTCAGACAGACACACACACACACACACACACACACACACACACACACACACACACAAAGACACAGACGCATACACACATACAACATCTACATTACAAAGTAAAACTACAAGTAAATTAGTGTAGGTCAATTTGCCTAGCACACTTTTTAGCCTGAGTCACTATCCTGTATGTAAGGCGGTGGTAACTGGATTATACATAGGAAAATCTATGCAAAGTCAACTGATCTTAGACCCAAGCTGTAACAAGGCTAACTGTGTTGGCCAATCTACTACCATTATCTCTTGTTTAATCATTGTATTCACACGCCATGCGTTCTGAAGAAAGGCTTTATCCTTATGAAGTGTCATGCAGTTCTCTACCTCTTATGTCAACCCATTATCTGTTTTGAATATGTTCTGACATGAAAGTAGAATTAATCAAGAGCTGAATTATCTGAGAAAGGTTCTGGCTGAAATGAGGTTCTGGCAAGAATACATCATTTAAATAGCTTGTGTTGTTTTTGCATTGTGCATTTAAACATTTTAAAGACTGCAGTAACAGTAGCTGTTGGTTGACCTCTCTTTCCTCAATGTCAAATAGTCAAATTCTTCTCCCTTAGCTAATTCCCTAATGTAAAAGACCCTATGACACATGCATTCAAATTACCTAATGTTGTTTGCCAAATGCTACAAAAGTTAAAAGATAGGATCAGTGATTGTTTATACACTTTTTGTCGAATTCAACAAATTATCTCCTCACCGTCCACTAGCTGTGTGGGAATCTGGTGAAAGAATCTGGTGTTTCTACACAGCCCTGGCTTTGTAAATGGAAACAAAGTGGTGCATACCGCACCACACAGCAATATCCTAGCCTTGGGAATGTGTTTCCTATGTAGCTTCTGAGGGAGTACGGTTGTGTTTAAATATCAACAAGCGTTCTACAGAATTACTATATTTACGTGCTGCCAACGTGTAGGATTTGAGGTTCAGCATCGAACAGGAAAACCATAAACGTAGCTAGAAAACAAAAAAAACAGGTCATCCCTTTGCTATGCTATCACAGGCACAAAATCACAATATCAAAACAGTGCGTTTGCCCTTTGGTGTACACTATTCAGCACCAAATGAAGCATTGCCAAGCTAGCTCTGTAGCAGGGTGCACAGTGTAGCGTGTGTGTGTGTGTGTGTGTGTGTGTGTGTGTGTGTGTGTGTGTGTGTGTGTGTGTGTGTGTGTGTGTGTGTGTGTGTTATGGGAACCCGGAGGGGGGCATGGGTTAGCATTTCCAATATTTGTGCACATCTTTGGCCCTCACTCTTGATGTGTGCTTGTGAGGATATATCTTGGAGGCTTTCCACAGTTAAAGGGGAGAATGCTCCTGGGTCAGAGGATCATGCGATATCTGAAGCGAACGCTTTCACTGTACTTCCACCCTACTTGTTTTTTGGGCACAAAAACCTTTACCTTTGGTAAAATTCAGTGTCACGCTGCGGGTTTTCCAAAGCAAAAGGAATCTGCTTGACACCCATCTCATGCTTGTTGTCGTCCAGGACTCGAGAGAGACACAAGCATCATTCAAATGTACAAACCTTTGCAGTGAATGTCAGCCATGTGTCAAAAATATTAATTCAAACCTTCTCAGTAGATGCCCCAGTTTATATTTCAATATGCAGGCATTTCCAAATGTAAATCAAGCAATTTATATCTAAGAATATACTATAAATAATATACTACACAGTGGTGTAGAAAATTAT
Source organism: Forbesichthys agassizii (assembly GCA_026546735.1). NCBI lineage: Eukaryota > Metazoa > Chordata > Actinopteri > Percopsiformes > Amblyopsidae > Forbesichthys > Forbesichthys agassizii. The sequence continues at coordinate 188,218 of JAODLL010000016.1, forward strand.
GGCTTCTGATTTATTAATTTGTCAATAAAGTGTTTTAATTGAACTGCCAGATAGTACACTGCATTTCTGATGTTTGGTTAGTGGTGTCATGTGGCCAATAGTCACACACAGGGTAACAGAGTAACTTGGGAGTAACAGTTGACTGAAGCACATAATTGAATGAGAAGGCCCCCATACAGTGTATTGTATGCGTTGTCTATGTTTGTGTGCAGTTAGTTATTATTATTTGTTGTTTATTATCGTTGCATCAAAGTGGGTGGGCTGGCTGACTTCCATGCAGTCCATGGTGTTTGTCCACTAGACAGGTGGCCCTAGATAGCCTGGGAAATGGCCTGTGTCACTCCACTTAGCACCTTGTCTCCTTGCATCCACGTCACGCACGAGTTCTCCCTCTCAGTTCTCCCTTTCATCTGCCAACGTAATCAGAGCTGATAATCACAACAGTCTTAACGATTAAGTCAGAATGTCCAACATGTCTGTTGTGAGTGGGCGTCGGTGATGCGGGTTAGATGCCTGCTTTATATCTGGCTTTCTTCATTCAGATTATTTAGCTATAGCACCTGCAACGCCTCGTCAGCCCGCGCTCGTCTCCTAAGACAAAAGCGCGAACAGAACGCCACGGGAAGTGGAACGCAGAACGGGGCTCTTGCCGCCGCTCTGCCTTGCTAGCGACACAATCCTCCCAAACAGCATCTGTCAAACAGTTGCCCCGCATCTCCATGGCAACACAAACTGGAAATGAGCCGGGGTGGTTATCTCTAGCCCCCCTATCCGCCCTGTATCCATTACTGTGCAGATTATGACGTCACATTGCTTCCTTCTGCCGTGCGGTTCCAACCTAAATAGCGAGAGTGACTTTATCGCGGGAGTACAAAGTTCAGATAACTACCGCCATTCATTTAGCACCGAGGTTGGTCTGCATGCACAATAACGGTCTCTTCAAGGGATATAATTCCTGCGTTGTCCACAAGTCCTGGGTATTAAATAGCTCTTTCTTCCCAGGATGCCAGCTGTGAATCTAGGACCGCCTTCATCGCCTCCCCGCCCCCCCCACCTCTCTCTTCACAAGTAGCTAGTCACTGGGCAGGCTGAATGGAATGAATGAGGATCTGATTGGTGGCTTCTGCGGGCCAAGACCAGTTCCACTTTTCTTGATGAGCAGCTGATTGGACGGTCAAAGGAAGAGGATTGTGGGAACTTGCTGGCAGGGAAGGGCTGCCTTCGAAAGAAATTGCCATTCACGATGAAATCAATGATTGTTTTGATCTGGGGAAAAAAACCCATCTGCTTTAGCAAGACCACTTTTTTAAAACGTTACTGCGTGAAGTATGTTTTGCGATGCTATCTCTATCTCAAGAAGCGCAGTGTTGCTCTGCAATGTGCCATAATGTTTATGTGCAAATAAAATTAATATCTATTCATTTCTGCTGCACAGATTGTGATGCTATTCCTGCGTTATTTAGTTTGGCAGCAAATCGGCAGGCGAACGGCAAAATTGATGAGATCCCCTCCGTTTATTCCTTGAGTAGAGAAATGTCAACCTCAAGGTCTGTCTTTAGTTACAAGAGCACAAAGACTGAGGCAAGCTTCTGTCGTGACCACAATGTTCCATCTTTGCTTATCTCCATGAAGCCCGGGGCTGCCAATCGGAGCGCCAGAACACCTTAGTTGTCAAGGAGATGTCAGTGACATTGGCAGTGAATTCAGGCAGGCATTACAGAACGGGACAAAATGTGGAAGCCAAAATAGCTATGTGCACAACATGCACATATATTTTAGGCCATGATAAAGAGGTGTCTGCTTGTACCTGTGTCACCAAGACAAATTATTACACGGACGCAAAGCGGTTGTTCCAGAGATTCACAACACGGAAAACCAGTAAGAAAGAGGAGTCCTAACCTAAAAGGGGAAAACCACCGCAGCTATGTGTTAAAGCTGACGGCTTTGGCTTGACGCCGAATGCTTCAATACTGTTAATGTTAATGGTTATATATGGAGCAAATCCATGGAGGTCAGTGATGAGGATTGACAACTTCTCTCTAGAAATGCAAAACCAATAGATCTGTTCAATAAGACATTAGGATCTCAATGTGAAGGTGTTGATTTTGATTGATTTTTATATTAGAACAACATTAATGCTCAGATATTGGTATCTTACATCCACAAGAGTTTTATATTTTTTCTTCCTGTCTAACTTAAAGTAGATGTATAAACATCCCATTATAAGCCAATGGGTGACAACACAAACACTATGTGTATCTTTTACATGCACTCTACGGTCCTAGCAGTGAGAATGTGGAGGTAAAAAGTAAAAAATAAAGTATATAGAGAAGGCAGGAACGTTTTCTCTTCACCTCTGAGCAGCTGGGGCTAGATTGTTATGCCTTCTCTTCCCATAACCCCCTCCCCCCTGTTATTGTCAAAATCAGGCAGCATCCATCTGTCTGATGTGGTGCTGTGGGGTCTGGGCAGCAAATAACCACTCTGCTGCCCCAGAACGGAGGATCAGTGCTTTATAGATGCCTCATTTAAAAAAACAACACAAATTACAGGCAGGAAAAATCAACACAAGCAGCCTATCGACACCCATGTAAGAAAAGTGTATTGTGTGTTAGTCAGTGCACGCACACATGAGTGTATGCCTTCTCTAGATAGTCAACATTATTGCGTAAAGGAGTAGCAAGTCATTCTCGTGAGCCCATGCCAACTTCTAACTCAAATCGTAAAGAAAATCACCTCTCCCTTCAATTCCACAGGGTGCTCACTCAGAAGCTCCGCCCCCCCCCCACACATTAAAAACGCATTGCGGTGGCTAGGGTATTATAGTTGTGAGCAGTGTGTTCGCCACATTGTTTGTATTCCTACACACAGCCAGGGTTGTGTAGAAGTACCTGATTATTTTTTCAGCATGCAAAGAGAATGATAAACTAGCAAGGAAATATTTGATGAATTTGACAAAAAGCTGTATTAGTGTACAATCGCTTAATGTCTCTTTAACCCACTGTATGTCCTCATTGTACTGGTACTGTGTGCTGCCCACATTTGCATAATGCCTTTTTGCGCAATGTGTAAATTCTGCCGAGCTCCGTCCGCTCCCAGGGCCTCTAAAACACCCCCCCACTAGCCCCACCCCTTCGTGTTTACACAGTTAACCCGAGAGGAGACGGACACTCATCAAAAATTGATGTCCGCTACCTGGCTGTGGTGGGGAAGGGGATGGGGGGGATGTCAGGCTTCCGGGTGACTCTTGCTCAGTGTACAGTGCAAAATAGCTTCGGATAGGACTTAAGTCACACGTGCGTATTTAAAAAATATACATTTTCTTACAAAGGTACGCTCCATGATTTCTGTGCAGAACTGCCCGTGATATTGAAAGGTTTTGATATAGTGGGAAACTTTATTGATACTTAAAGAAAGCATTAAAGTGAATGACAAATTACATCAATTAGACCTAATGTATTGTAATTGCATACAGCAAGCGTTGTATAAAATTAAAGAGAGAACCCTTTTTCAAAACACAGTATAGTGAGGATGAAACATAAGCAGAACTAGCTCAAACAGTTCTCTAACCCATGCCCTACATTACATACATCTTTCACACAAGTTGTGTATAAAATGTTTAGAGTCAGCTGGGGAAAATGATTTGTGCTATAACACAATTGATGAGTGTACCTTTAATAGTGAGTTATATAACACATGCCAGTGCAAAAACAGACAGAGGGTGTATCTGGGTGTATCTGTGTATCTGGTTATCTCCGTAATGAGAAACATCAAACTGCCACTGGGTCATTTAGAAATCTTCATTTGCATTTTATTATCTAACCACTCTTCTAGGTTTCATTTAATTGGGTATGTATACAGAATTCATGAATGTATTGTAAAAAAATATAATAATAATAATAATAATAATAATAATAACAATAAAAATAATAAAGCGTTTAATTTATTGCTTTGATTTAGAAAAGCAGGACTATTTGTGTTGCTAGCTGTTATACTACATTAGCCTTCATTGGTCCATTACAGAAAGATCATTATTTTAAATTGTTAGAAAAGTCATTGCACTGTACATAAAAAGAAACGTAGCCTATTTAACTCGATGAAAACATCGGCTCAACTGCTGCCCTCAAATAAGTGATTTTAATTTTGGGAGTGAAGCCGTACAGTGTACATTGGGCATGCCATATAGCTGTAGGGCTAGTATTGTAGTATTGCTCTGCCTACAGATGAATACATAGCTGTTGGCTAGCCACTCACTCTGTGCTGGGCCAACAAGTCTGGTCAGAACACAATTGTCAGTGGACGTGATTAGTTAGCGTAGCTTCAACTGAGCACCATGGCAAAATGACACCGTTGCGTATTGATCCCGTTCTGCTGACCTATCTCTGTGTAATCTGTTAGAGCCAGCAGCACGCTGTAGAAATGCAATCATCAAGATGTACGCGGTACGATGTCAAATAATCAATTGTGGGGCTCTGTGTCAATCTGTCTGTACTCAATCTGTAGTAGAATGCAGTGCCTGTGTAAGAAATACATATTTATATACTGTCTAAATATGCCAACAGAAGGACCTTTTACAGGGAATATTGAAGCAGCAACCCCGCTACGCATCCCTCAAATTCAGGGACAAATCACTTAACCCTGCTCCCAGTCAAACAAATGTCTACAGTCTGTCTAAATAAATTTCACGTTATGTCATGCGTGCCCTGGGCTTTATCCCCCGTCCCCGTCCCCGCTACAGCTGTGGACAGAGAGAAACAGCTCAACGGCCGACTCACGCATCAGGTAAGTAGGCTGCACCATGTGCTGCGGGGTGCAGTGGCACTGGTGAGCCAGGAAGGCTGCCACGGAGAAGCAGATACACATGAATAATTTAACTGTTCAACAGTCCAACAGCCACTGTACACACACACGCTGGAAAGAAAAGAGGTTTTAATGGCATGGCATGCTACCCCAGGCCTGCTAGAGATCACTACTCTTGTGGAAAAATACAACTAATGACGTCTTGGATGTGACCGACCGCCATCACTAAACTAATTACAACAGTAAGCAAATCATCAACTGCATTAGGGACATTAGCAGTGTTCTAAAATCAAGACCCCTCCCATTTTGTCATTTAGCCGTTCCCAGTGGAGGTGCAGAGTCTCTGGGGGACGTTGAATTTGCCTTGGGCTACCTTTCCAATAGAAAACATTAACAGAAGGCCATAAATAAGAGTTGGGCTTACTTCCAATTACTATTATCTCCCTTCCTCTATGTCTGATACATTCTTGACCAATTTCAGCCCCTTTCTGCTGCTGTTCCTGTCGCTGTGGCACTACTCCTATTTGCTTTTGCTCTCTGGCATAAACCAAGTTATATCCAAATGTGTATGTTGTATACCTCTCTTCCGCCCTGCTCTCTGTGCAAGGCAGCAGTCGAGCCAGTGAGCTGCTCTTACACTGTTGTCCACCGATAGAACGCATAACATCCACACGTGTCTGAATTGATCCGCCAAACACACAAGCAGGCGTCACGTGCAAAAGCAAAACAGTGCCTATGGACATTATACTATAGCTACCCTAACAACATTATATAGTACATTAGGCCTAATGATTCTATACTACTGTAGCTACAGCGCTCTTGGGTTCACGCTGCATGTTTGGTCTCTTCTTCTCCCGTTTCAGTCTCGTGCACTTTCATACACAGTTCTGTTTAAGAAATTAAGTGAGTCTGCGCTATAAGACCATAAACGACCCTTAATGCATCTTTAATACGCACTTGATTAAAGGGGAGTTCAGCTCAAGTTCACGTAATTAAGTGTTTCATATGTAGGAACATTACAGGACTGAGGTGTTCTGGATTTATATTTAATCGGGTTATGGTACCAGTGAACAGATGTGGGTTTACAAGTAGTCCACCATGTTGAATCTTGAATCATACCTGGGTTTGTGAGTTTCCCTTCACAACACAAGTAATACTGCAGTGCAGGGTAAACTGAAAAGAATATGTAATTATATGTAACGTTAATAGTGCTCAAAAAGTAGGTGTATATTTTGATGATGGGGTATGAAAAACAAAAGAGTTAAATATAATATATAAGGTTTGTATCAAATACTTAAAAAAGCATATTTTATATAAGGACGAATTCTGAAGGTTATCTGAGGACCTGGTGTTTTGTGTTGTTAACTCAATCTCATTTCATTGGGTTTTGATTCAACACTGGGATGAGATCAAATGTATTTCTTTAAATGTTCCTAGGGGTCTAAGTTGACCTGGCTCTGACAACCTATCATATGGGAGATGTGATTTTACATGTGTAAAACATTTGTAAAACATTACAAGTGTCTTACATGTGGATGTGATTGAGTGCACTAACACGAACACAGTTTAAACCGAGGGCCGCTGCCCCTATTGACCTATTAATGTTTGGCCTTGGAATGGCTGAAATGGACCGAAGCTCCTCAACAGGGGCATTCATTTGATGGCTGAGCAGCACACTGACTTTGCACTTCCCATTACTGCAGATGGTTGGAAATCAAGGCCAACGAGGCATTCTCAACGAAAGGCACAGCTGCAAGTGACACACGCGCACACACACACACATACGTGCCAAAGCATTGCTCCATCAAACCTCCATCAAATAATGTCCCATGTTACATAAGCCTCTGTTACATATTCATCGTTACAGTGAAATATAAAATGCTAGCATAGATTCGGTAATGATGCAGCAGAAAAAATGCTCCCCCGTTGTTTTCTCAGTGTAACCAAAACAGGATTAAATCGGAATGTGTAAATACATGTAAATCCTTGGGATAGCAAGACATAAGAGCTTGGGTGCCATAGCCTACCACATTCCCTTGTTTGAGTTGTCATGCTGAATAACTAAAATGATTATGTTATTCTGTTAGCACAGCAGAAAGATGGCCAGACGGTAGGCCTGCATTAAAAAAAAAATATGTAGCCTTTGACTTAATGAGGCCTGAAGACATAGGATGCACACATTGCAGCCCATATCCTACTGCCAAACTTGGCATATGTTCATGACCAAGCCTGCTGACATACTGTAGAGCAGCATATAGACTACAGTGGCTCTACATGCCACATTACCCACTGAGCCATACTGTAGCCTACTGTTCTCTGATAAAACATAGGCTACACAAACATTCCGACCTAAAAATAATAATCAAAAATAATAACAAAATAATAAATATCTTAAACAAATTAGGATTGTTTGCGCTCTCTCTCCCTCTATTTCTCTCTCTCTCTCTCTAATACATGGCATGCTGGTGTCTGTGTAGAAGATGATCATAAGGACACAGGTATAGGCTAGACTAGGTGTTCGCTAGACAACTTTCATAATTCCTTAGGCTATTTTAATGTTACCTTTCCGAATTAGATTTTCGACGTCTTGGTCGAAGCCTAGTCGATGGCATTTGCTCCAAAGTCCCATGTTGGTTGAATTGTACTGCCTGCTGCACTCATCCGCGGCGCTCATAGCGAACAGCTGCCTCCTATTGCGGGCCAGGAGCAGTTTCTCCTCCCAGCGATCCAGACTGCTTCGGCTGGCCCGCAACGGGAGACTGTTGTTGGGAATGTAGATGAATCCCGGGTCTTTTCGGCGGCTAGAAAAGCTTCGGCATCGCTCCCTATACCTGCGGGCGTCGGTTTCGTACCAGTGGTCGGAACATATAGCCACGGCAAGCATACCCAGGGCGCACAGAGAAAGAGAGAGACCGGCGTACAGTAGTAACTTCCCGGCAGCCATGCTCGCTTTCGTCAAAGCCGCATCCGCGCATCAAAAGATGGACAGCTTCTCTCCGCGTTCCCGCATCCAATAATTCAGCTCACATCGCCCATGGAGATCATTATCGGTACCATTATCAAGGTGTTAACGTGGACTTGAAGCAGACCCCTCGTATAACCGTGTTTAAAGCTGCAGAGTGAAGTCGATCTCTTCCTGTCTGAGGTCTGCAGCAGCTGCGCGGACACTCGACGATCTAAAGATGCTTATCGCAGAGGCTCAACGTCCATCGACTCTCTTTTGTCTGACCCTGATGGGAAGAGACGCACAGGTGCCATTAACATTATATTTAGACTACTCTCAGCCTGACATACATTAGGCTATAGTGCGTTATCCAAATCTACATACATATTCATCCATCCTAAATAACGCCCCATGAACAAAATACATAGTCCCTGCACCCTGGTCAGTTGTTGCTATAACATATAGGCTATAGCCTATAAGTGAGAACTGCGATTCTAAATAGCGTTATCTGTGTTTGGCACAATTGGTTACAATTAGGCTATATGATTCCCGACAACTACAAATAACAAAGAGGAATGCTATTAAAATTATATGTTAAGCATACATACCTTGTAGATAAGTCCGAGGGCTATAGCCTTCCATCAGCAAACCTATGGGTAATGAAGCGCACTGTCACATACGACTACGAGCATTCGTAGTCCGCAACGCCTGCTTCGTTGCCGATTTGAGGTCTGATGACGTTGTGACGTTACACTCGCTGCTGCCATATAATGAACAATGTATTTGTGTATTGTGTCAGTGTGGCACGTATGTTACTTTTGAAATATAATGCGTTACATTTAGGATAGTTACATGCAAACTAAAGTTATAACGTAGTTTTTGGATTAGGCCTATCTATATTTAGTAATATAATGCTTATACCTCCATTACTTTTAGATAGCCTCACGCCTAAACATGTTTTTTTGAAATGCCATCCAAAGCAATTTACTGGGTTGGCGGCGCCATATCTTTCTATTTTAGTGATCGTTATGTTGCTCATGATATCAGATTAAAGTAGCCTACTTCAATTATTAATGAAAAGTTTAATAAGACATTGTTTTATTAATTTTTCTTCTGAAACTTCCTTTTCAAATTTGGTAGGCAGTCCTAGACGTAGCCTAATCTAGACCTAAAAAAAACTGTTATCTGATTGGAATAAGATATGGATAGTGTTAGCACAATAGAGTACAACTGTTTTTTTTTTTGTTTTTTTTTTGAATAATCAGTTACAAGTAAATCAGTTAATTCCCAACCTTGCTATGCTATATGGTAATGTAGACTGCTCTTTGCGTCTGCAGCCTATGCTTATAGTTGAAACATGCCCATGCCATAATAGCATAGGCTAATATCTTATTAATAGATATCCTAGACATTTATATTGATAAAAGAATATTTCAAATAGGCTACAGTCCTATAGCCTATGGGAGCTATCTTGTCTGGCAGCATCATAATAACTCTTATAGGTTATTGTAAAATCACAGAGAAAAGCTAGGTAGCCTATGCAGGCCATGGTCACGTAGGCCTAGTGAAATAATATACGTACGTTAATACTCCCACAGCCGCATTAGTTTAAATTCTACAAATGTTTTGCGGATTAAATCAAATTGGGCCTGTTATAAAAAGTAAATTAAAGAGATAAGGTTCGTAGCCGCCAGGTTTATACTTCAAATGCTAGGCCTAGCCTATAGGCCATTGATGTAGACTATTGGATATGTATGTCTTCTGTGGATTAAGATATATTTAATTTGACAATTGAGAATTGTTTGAATTCCCATTTGGGAAAGGTATGGTTACTGCGTCTTTCAGCCGCACACCGCCACCTTGCGGACAGATAAAAGACAAAAGATATGTTCACCAGTGACGTCACCACTAACGAAACACAAAAGTGAGAGAGAGAACCTGGAGATATAGCTCGCCTTAACTATTTTTGTGGCCCCATGACGTCTTTTTTAATTTAAATGTTTTTCCCCCCACAGGTTTTAGTTTTAGTAAGCTACCGTAGCATTGTGTTGGTTATAGGCAGGGCCAGATTAGTATCCTCATGGGCCCCTGGGCACTGTATGGGGCCCCCTTTCTCTTCCAAAACACCCAGATATCAAAAATATTTACACCCAGTAAACTGCAAGCACCTGACAGAACCTTCACCCCACCATACAGACTATGCACCCACGCACACACCATACTTATTTGAACTTCCAGTCAAGCTGGCATGTAAAATCACACAAACCTGTACATCTGAGCAGGCAGCTTGTATGCCTGTCCTGTTTGATAAACCAAGTAGGCCACTGCCATCTTACTCATAAATCACATGATACAATCAATTATAGCCTCCAAAAACAGTGTATGGCTCAAGACTATGGCAATATAGTGTTCACTGAAAATCACCCAAGTTGAAAGCACACCAGTAATTCTGAAACATGACTGAAGGTACAGCAGTGCCATCACACAACACAGCTGAGTACAGGTTGCAAAAGGTCAGTAAGTGAGCTGGGCAATTTAACAAACTGCAAAAGCCAACATACTGGTCAAGTGCATACTGCACTTACCTGTACTTGACCAACTGAAGCTCACACAGGCCTATATCATGCAGCATCACACCATAATTATGCAATATGCTTGTTGCAAACAGCAAATATACTATTATCTGGTCACACAATCCAAACAGATTATGAGCCTACTCAATTCACAGATATCATAATAGAATTTACATTCAGAAGTTCTTCTTTCTAGATTTTCTGGGCACATGCATGCCTAATGCCCATATGGTAGATCCGGCTATAGGCCTATTGTGTAGGCTAATGTTCACACCTTAATTGTGTTTCCATCTTTTCTAATGGTAATACAAATGATTAGTAGACAGGCAAATAAGATAAATGTATGCTACTTTGGACCAATGGACCATGTCTTTTCTTATAGTGCAACCTTGTGTAAATTAAGAGTAGGTTATGCCTAACAATCAGAGTTAGATTAACGTTCAAATTATGTTTTTTATTTGACTGTATTCTAATTATATTATACAAAAGTCACATCGTACTCGATTTAATATAATTTAATGTTAATAGTTATTACATGAAAATCTCATAGGAAAATGCATTTGGATTGCAAGTACGGTAGCCCTAACGATAACACGGAACCATGCTCAAGTGAACTGTAATACACGACTTTTAAAAGGGGACGGAATACACTGGAGCTTTTCGCTGGATAAGACCAGTACGTTAATAATGTGTATTTTAGCAATTTGTTGAATGTTTTAAACTAATATAATTAATTAGTCTGCAGCTTTATTAAACCCAAATGTGTCATTCTTACGTAAAATGCGTAATTTCAGCGTGTCATCTTGGGATACACTTGAAGGTTATTAAGGCGTTATGAGAAATTGGAGGTTGATTTTTCAGTCAGATTTTAAATTATTCTTTCCCTGGTAAAAGTAAAATATATTGTTTGGTTCCAACTGTGTGAACGTGAATTGAACAGGCTTTAGGCTATTTACGCGACCGTTGCGGTTAAACTACGTAACGTTTCATGATCAGTGCCAGAGCATGGTCTTCTTAGTCTACGGTAGGCTACTTGAATTTACGTAGCCATGTGATAAATAACACAATTATTTGTTTTTCCAGATTCTTCACAGATGGCAAGTCTCTCGAATTACGCGGTCAGAATGGCACGGCTAAGTGCTCGCATCTTTGGTGAAGTCGTGCGTCCCACAGATTCCCAATCGATGAAAGTTGTCCAACTCTTCAAGGAGCCCCCAATGGCTCAATTGAAAGAGGTCTATGACTGGTACCCCAAGCATAAGATTTACTATGCCATGACTCAAAAGTTGAGATTCATGGGGCTATTCAGGTATGGACGAGGGTGGTAAATCTTAGAGTGTCATATTTGGGTTATTAGTAGCCTGTATTTATTTATTTAAATCTTAAGCTCTTTGATTTAATTGTCACACCTAATATAATCACCCAGATCACTGTTTATGTTGTGAAATTGAGCACTGGCATTGGAGGTTGGGGTACAATAGAGGTCAGCATAAGACGTCTGTTGGGAGAGGAGTGTCAACAAGTTGACTCTAGTTGTGGGAGGGTCATGCAAATCATAATGGTTTCTGTAACACTAAAACACTAATTACAAACTCAAAATCATTAGTCTCCCGTGGTGACTGTCTAAAATAATGGCTTGATCAGTTCATGAATAGGAAATATCTATTTGTATTCTATATGCAACACGTTACGTGTTGTAATATCTAATGTCAGTTTCATTAAATGGGCCATTTAAGTAAATGGTTTCACAAAACTCCTTCTGGTCTAACCTTTTAACATATCTTTGCAGAGATGAACATGAAGACTTTAAAGATGAGATGCGCCGTCTGAAAAAACTGAGAGGTAAAGGCAAACCAAAGAAAGGTGAAGGAAAACGAGCAGGGAAGAAGAAGTGATGCTGGACGCACAGTTCACCCTGAGGCACCTTTGGCCTTCAACACTGGCAGCATCACACCTCTATGTGGCTGTGAGGACATTCTGCTGAATGCAGTTAAATCAGCCGCTTGTAGCTTGTAAACCCACTAGATATTCATCCACACAAAAGAAGACCATTGCTTTAATGCATGCATACGTCCATCTTGTCATTAATATATTGACATGGTTGTAGAAAGTACCCATGACTTTCATATTTTACTTTTTTCAATAAATTGAGCAATTGAAAGTTGATATTATGTATGCAATTATATATGTGAAGTAATAAAATGTGACAAATGCTGGGTGTTATTTAAAGTGTGCTATTGCTGTATGCCTGGGCATGGCCAAAACCCTACAAAATCTTGTATCATTTATATTGCTCATTTAGCTGTGCAGTTTTATGTTTATTTAATAAAATATATTTTATTGACTACAGTTGCATTGTGAATTATCATAGTCAATTAATAGCCTATGTGTTTAAAAGCATTTTAAACACTTTTTTGAATGCATTAAAATGAGCATTGATGTCATATTTAATTATATTAATTAATGACGAATTAATTCAAATACACATTTTAATAGAACACCAATAGTTTGGAATTCCGTGTGATAATTTCTTGATCCATATTATTATGAAGCAAAATAGTTGAGTTACTATGCTATTTCGTCACTGCCAAACTGTGGACAGGAGCCATTGTTCAACCTCAGTTGCGTTTGTCTCCCCCTCCTGTACACCAACCTACGTTTCTCTATTATTTTCCACTCAGTTTCTCGCAGTTTAAAATGGCGGCGTTGAGCAGCGCCGAGTCCCCACCGCCCGTCTTCAACGGAGACACCATGGACCGTGATCCGGAGAGGGAGCGGGGACTGGACGAACTAGGCGCCGGGCTCGACTCCACCTGTTCCGTGGGGATACCTGAATGTCCGCAGGATGAGGAGGTAAGACCGAGACGCACCGGGGAACCAGGGTAGAGCTGATCAAGGAAAGACGGGCTCAGAGAAAGAGGTAATTGGATGTAAATCTTCAGGAAACACCGGCTGTAATATGGATCGTGGGGATGCATTGCAGGGGGCGAGACGATGCACAAAAATGTAAACGATTCAATCATACATCTCGGATTACAGTTGTATAAAAATGCATCTGTGACGAATAAATCTGAGCAACGGAGAAACGTTTTTAGTAGCTCGGACCCAATGTTTATTTCAGGCCTGCATTATTTCATTCGCTCTACGCTTTATTTTTCAGAGGCTCACTGCAGCTGCAGCTAAAGAGCTGGCCGTGCGCGAACCAACTGGCTGGCATGGTTTGCCAGCACGGCCATCGTGCCGTTATGTAGATGATATAGACCCTTTACACAGCAGCATTATCGATTTAATCTTCATATTTGATGAAAGTGAGGTTTCCATAGATTATATGGAGTCTTTCTTGTCTTGCCTACAACACACACCCAGAGATACATTATTGCACTTACACTGCTCAACCTACAAGGCACTTAGAAGTAGGCTACTAGGCCTATTCAATTTAGTAACCTGTCATCATTTATCATTTAGAAAATGTGTCTTTGCTAAACCTGACAATCGTCAGTTTATTGGTTAGAAATGGCCAAATTGCAGGATTATAAAAACACGTTAGGCTATACTGGTTAGTAGGTCATGGTTTAGTCATGTTTGCAAGGGTGACATTTTCTTAAAGCGATTTTGTTTTTTTAACTGTATCACTAGGCTATATTAAAAATATAAATTAGGTATTTCCCACTGGTTTGAGTCTTAGTTTAGTAATCTTCATATTTCCCTGTCCCAGAAACTATTTTGGTTAGCCTACCGTTATGATACTTCAGATAAACTGTGACTGTACACCTAATTTTGTCCCTGTGTTGTATCTAATATGTTTGATTTATTAACCCAACAGATCTCTCAGGTCAGCTCTTATCTTTAAGTTTAGTGACCTTTTTTATAAATAAAGCTTTTCTTATGCATTCTGCTGAATAGCATGATTCGACATATCTACTGTATAACATTATCATATCAGGGGAAAAGTTGCAAATCAAGATTTTGTATAGTAAGTGACAAACAATGTTCTCATCATTTTCATGGTTATCTTAAAACACACACGCGTTTCTTTTTTATAGGCATTTGGGTTATA
>JAODLL010000016.1:202691-254178 GCA_026546735.1 Forbesichthys agassizii
TACATCCTGCTTCTTTATAATAATTTATCACGTGTACAAAATACTACTGTCTGCAGTGCCACAGACCAGCCAGGAACTGAGATTAGTTGGTCACAAGGTCACACCTCGAAGCCCAGCGGCTTCAGTTGCTTAGCTACGGAGTCCGAGGCCTGCTCCGACTATGACCCCACAGGGGATAGAGATAGCATCAGTCCCTGGGCAGTCACTGCCACCGGGCGTGATCAGTCCCTCATTACTATTCTTCTCCAACCCCCACCCCTGTACCATAGTACCTGCAGAGACACCAGCTCAATAGCACGTTTCTTCCTGACTGTTGGGTGGAGATGAGGCTTATGGTGTTCTGGGTCTAGTTTCTTTTCCCCACATGTAGCTACCTTTTGATCACCAAATGTAACGACTTCATTACCTGTGTATGTTAGACACACTTGTTTTGTTTTTTTTGCTATTTGGAGTTCAATGCAATAAAGCAAAATGGAAGCAATAGTACTCTATAGAGCTGGTGATTTCTTTGATGAGAGCAAGTTCCACCATAAAATGGACTATGAGTAATTGAACTGCATGGTGTTGTCTAGCTGGAACGTTCACTCAGGATTACTGTCTGCCATTGTATTTCACCAAAAAGCAAATGATCTGATGTGTGGTGATGAATGGGGGATGAGGGAGCAAATGTAGCTATTCAAACGCTCATCCCTAATGCAGGGTTTACATTTCCCATCACAGTATGAAAGTGACAAAGCCCATTATCACATGTCAGACTTTTGCACAGGCCACAGAGTAGACAGAGCATTTTTGTATAAGTATTTTTCAAGCTTACCACTAGATGGTGTAATATACAGACATAGATCCCCTTAGTTCCAATGAGAGAGTGCCATATTCATACAGTATTATTATGTTATTTACATAGGTTACTACTGATTTCAACAAATACTACACCAAATGCCTTGATTGTTTGCAATAATCTCATTTGCATACATTTCAAATATGCAGACATATATTACGAAGTATTTATATTGTAGAGAGAAGTAAAGAGACATCTTGACCAACACTGTTAAATTAATGTTAGTAAATTAATAAACACAATCACAGTTTATCCAAATGTTTATTGTACAGTATGAAGAGCATCTGCTAAATGGCCTAATTTTAATTTAGACTGTTATTTCTCTTGGTAATCCAGACAGGTACATCCTGCCAGATGTCCACTTCAATAAACACCAGCACAGGTTATATCAGATCAACAGCTTGACATTATTTGTTTCTATGTTCTGTCAGGCACCTGTAAATGTGTTAGAAACATTACAGAGGAGTGTGCATTGAAAGAGGTGTAGCACAACCGGTGCTAGGATGTCTTGGAACAGTTAATGGCTTGTCTGGACTACAGGAATTATTGAGAGGCACAGGCAGGGTGTGATATTGGACGGCTATACAGATGGCTTAAAAACAGGTCTCGTCGAATGAGAGGTGGGAGGGACCTTTGATGGTGATCAAGGCACGAGCACAACGCGCATAGTGTTGGTATAACCTGCTCCTGGGCGCCAGCCAGTCACAACAATGGCCACATCACCGGACTTGAAGAACTTGCGATATTTGCCTGTAAACAGAGAGAATAACATGAATGCGAGCTAAACCCAGTAAAAGTAGTAAACACTTAAATGTTATTATAAAGGAGTGGAAAGAACATAGGTTCCCATAGCATCCTGTTTCAGAATTGCATTTCAAAAAAAGGTTCAACAATGGTGGTGTGAATTCTGCTAAAGGTAGTTCCTCTCAGCTGAGGGATACCATGTAAACTGGGGCAAAATAATAACTCATATTATGACTGTTGTGGTTACGCATGTCAAAAATCCCTGCCTCCCACCCGCATTAATACTTTATGGAATTTTCTCAGAATTTACATGGATGATTTACGTTTAGAGGCTGCATTGACAGTACAGTATTAACAGTATTAGGAATGTTAGAAATGCTGCAGAAATGAGGTATAACAATAGACCACCACTCTGCAGAAGACAGGCGATGATCTACAGAGGTATCCGTCTTATGCACTGCACGCCACTGACATACAGTAATAGCCTGCTCAACACATGAGGCTTTAAAATACAGTACAGTACAGGTGTGTACTGACACAAAGCGTGTAGTACGTCACACAGCAGCCTGAACCTGTAGGCAGACTCCTTGAGACTCGGTGATGACTCACCAGCTTCCATTGCAAAGTTGACACGTAGATCAACGTCCTCAGCCCAGACATCATTGGCAGGCTTGGTGTAAAGCACGGGGTAGATGCCACGATACAGATGGGCCTGGCGGGCAGTCTGGCCACAGCGGGTCACGGCGATGATGGGGGCACGGGGCCTGTACCTTGACAGCATGTGAGCAGACCTGCCGGATCACACACACACATACACACACAGTGAGGTGAACATGAAGCACTCTAAAGGAATCTGTTCAGAAGACTAAAGTGGCTGAAATTCTCTTGTTTACACTCGGTATGTGTCTCAAAGAAAGATGTGATGCTATAATAGCGGGCTATGTAGTAAAACAACTTGTTTTATGTCAAATCAAGCACTCTGATATCCAGTAGATGTTCAATAAAATAAATGACATTTTTACAATGTTCATTCATCAGATGTTTGTCATTGTCTGTATGTTGTACAGCAGCTATGTGCATATTCCATCCATCTGTTATAAGTCACCCAAACAGCTCAGTCAAGAAACTGTGTTGCGCGGGCTCAATAACGCTTACAGAAATAACTGACTCATAACAATAGCCTGGACCATAGCTTGACAAAAATTACTTTAATAATGCCTACACAAAATCTCTTGCATGATAGAGCTCTAGCGTGTTTTCTGTGGAAGGTACATGCAATGGACACTCACGTGCCAAGTGTGAGGTGGATGAGCAGGGGGATAAAATTAACTCATTAAATGTCAAGAGTTCAGATATCAAAAGGTCAGCATTGGCAGTTTCAGACATAGTGTGATGGCGGGTGGGTAACTTGGCACACTTCTTATCAAATGTGGACTGACTACCTCGCTGCCAAATATTAAGAAAATCATTCCTATTCAAATCATTTTTGCACCTTAACTAAAGTTAATCTGTCTGGTTAAGAGGAACAGTAATCATTTCCCTTGATGGTAATCAGTGAAACCGATAAATCTGGTCTTGTCAATGATCTCCGATTGTAAGTGTCAACGTAAGCCGACAACTGAATGCTTGCAGTGCTGACAATGAGACGTCTGTGAGGTTCACACCATACCTTCCGGTCTTGGTGAGAACGATGATGGCACTGGCGCAGCATTTGAAGGATGCCTCCACAGCACCGATGGCCACAGACTCAGTGGGGTCACGGGTCAGGTGAGACGTGCGACGCAGCTCCTCGAACATCTGCCGGTGGAACATGGCCGCCTCCGCCTCGCGAGCAATCTGGAAATGAAGACGAATGGGTTACACATGGTCAGAATGTAAACAGACCAATGGTTATACCCACCCCACGCTTGTGAGGGGAAGCTACTGGGGGATTTCATGTACAGTAGTTTTATTATCTTTCATATATCTTTTCAGTTGCCACTGGTCAAAAAAGCAGTTGACCTAGTTCAATGTTAGTACAGTAGGTATTTTCCAAGATGACAATAAAACATCAAAACAACAGCTACAATGGCTTAATGTGAAAACAAATCAAAAGTGTTTATGCAAATACAGAGGTCTGCATACCTGTTGGACCACTGATCTGAAGCTAAACAACAGCGGTGGCCAGGATGTCCAGAGACTGTTGCTGTGCAGTGTTGGTCCTCAGACTCATGCTAATCACACAGTCAACAGCAAAATGCAGGCAAAGCAAGTAGATGCTAGGTTTGATGCTACGGGTGGGGCACACATGGCAAATGCACAAAATACAAGCAGTTAGTACACCCAAGCCAATGCAAAACACAATACACATAATGGTAGCTAATACAAAATACATGCGATAATGAACAGCAATAGAATACTTTTTATATAATCAATGAAGTATACTTAAAGCAAAAATAATTACATAGTCTAAGCCATCCGTTTCGAGCCTGTATTTCATAGTTCTAGGTTGTAACAGCTATTAAAGAATTATTAAAAGATACTTTCTACTTTCTTTTTTAAATAGTCTTACCGAGAATTATGAAATAATGACTAACTTGTTAGAACATGGTGCTGTGGTGACATAGATTCAGGTTTGGTGCATTGTATTAGCCCTATTAAAATAACTTAAGATATACAGTCACTTGTAAAAATCTATTACCCGTATAACCATGAAAACCTGAAAATCACGATAGAAAAACTATACGACTTACAGATGGTGAGAACCATTACAATTACACAACCAGAAAACATCATGGGTGAGTAGAGCATCAGAACATACCAGGACAGAAATAGTGAACTAATGTATCTATGTTATGAACAAGACAGATTTTGTACCAGTAGGGGGCGGCAAACCTACCATGTGCTGTGTGCGTACTGACTCAAGTGGGTAGTCTCCCTTTGCGGTTTCACCGCTCAACATGACACAGTCGTTACCGTCCAGAACGGCGTTCGCCACGTCGCCGGCCTCAGCTCGAGTAGGGCGGGGCTTCTTGATCATGCTCTCCAGCATCTGAAAAGGCCGGATGGTTCACTATGCGGCACGCTAGGCTAATGCTAAGGCTAATGCTAAGGCTAATGCTATCTGGCACAGGGGGGGCGCAGACCTGGGTAGCGCAGATGATGGGCTTGCCAATCCTGGTGCAGCGACCGGTCATCATCTTCTGAGCAATGAAGACCTTCTCCGTGGGGATCTCGATACCAAGGTCGCCACGGGCAACCATAATGCCATCGCTGGCCTCCAGGATCTCGTCGAATCTTATGAAGGAGATATACACATAAAATAGCTATCTATGTAGCTGACTGGTGTAATAATAATAATAATAAAAATAACAATAATAATAATAATAATAATAATAATAATAATAATAATAATAATACTACTACTAATATTAATAATAATAATAATAACAATACTACAACTTCTACTACTAATAATATTAATATTAATAATATTATTATTATTATTAATAATAATAATAATAATACTAACAATACTACTACTACTACTACTAATAATAATAATAATAATAATAATAATATCACAGTGACTGCTAACAGCGCTCGCGCCCCACACACACCTGCGTACGCCCTCATGGTTCTCCAGCTTACTGATGATCTTGATGTCCTTGCCCTTCTCTCCCAGGGCCTTCCTGACAGCCTGCACATCTGCAGCCTTGCGGATGAAGGAGGCAAAGACCATGTCGACGCCCTGCTCCAGACCAAACTGCAGGTCCTGCAGGTCCTTCTCACTCAGTGCGGGGAGGTCCACAGCTGCTCCGGGCAGGTTGACACCCTTCTTGCTCCCCAGCATGCCACCGTTCTCGATCTCACACGTCAGAAAGTTGTTGCCTATGAACCCACAGAAGAACCACACAGCCATTTTCTTAACATCACTCGCAGACATTAAATGTAAGATGAAGTTACAAGACAGTACCAGTTTTACAGTTGTAATGCTGTTTTTATTATTATTATTATTATTATTATTATTATTATTATTATTATTATTATTATTGTGACACGTCCAAAGCAGGAAGAGTAAAAAATATGAAGCTACCACCAGCTACCTTCATCCTAACCCTAACTAATATGTACTGGTATAGACTAATGAATAACTGTTCCTTGAATATGTAGATTAAACCAGAGGAGACATGTCACTTAAAAATGTTTTATTGGAGCTGTATGGGAGAATTCTGAAAGACAAATATAGGAGTTGGAGGAAAATATGCAAATAATAACACATAGCATAATCCAAAAGAGCCAATCATCAGCTTTATAACTGCCAATCATTAACCTATTTAACCAATCATGTGGTTGCATTGACATGAACCACCTGTCTACAATGTCTTCCTAAATAACTGCCCTGGCGTTTCCAAAATGGCTGCCGAGTGGAGAGACTCGACCTAGAAGGATTTTTATTAAACTGACAATGCTGCGGGCTTACCGATTTCTTTAACCTTGAGAGAGATGAGACCGTCGTCAATGTAGACGTGGCATCCGACCTGCACAACATTGGTGATGTTTTTGTAGTCGAGCCACAGGTGGCCTTCGTCACAGTTGTCCTTGTACTGGTCTTCTAAGGTAAGCTTGATAGTTTCACCCTTCTTCAGCTCAACCTCAGCAGTGCCACTCTAAACAAGACAAACAAGAGTTGGTTGTAAGAAAGCAATTCACCACAGCAACCTAATACTGCTGGAAAGATGAGACATGAATGTAGAACTCACGCCCTTGATGAGTCCGGTCCTGATTTCTGGTCCCTTGGTGTCCAGAGCAATGGCCACTGGTCTGTACTCAACAGTGCCAGCTCCAAAGCTCTCAGTTGCCTCACGGACATTCTTGATGGTCTCAGCATGGTACTGTATATCAACAGTGCAAATAACAACACCCAGAATATGTAAAACGTTTAAAGCAGGACATTAAGGTGCTTGTTCATACACTGTCACTATAGACTACACTAGTTACATAACTGCAGCAAAGTTGGCACCTATACATAGAAATAGTATGCCAACTGTACAGGGTTTTAAATTGTTATTCCCAACCTGGGGTCCACGACCCTTCCCCCCCACACACACCTTTTCCCTGGGCGGGGGGCGCTAGAGTTCATAGGGCGTGTGCTTTGAGGTAAAACAAGCATTCAAATGTTTGACAATAATTTAATTAGCCTAATTAGCATATTTACCATGAAAATTGTACTTTTTCCAGTAAATAAATATTGTTTATGCTAAATAATCAGCATACATACATATCTTACCTGAATGGTAATGTACTGGTATAGACGAATGAATAACTGTTCCTGTTGACCCCACTGAATGCCATTTACTCTTACTGTTGCTAAGACACTTAAACATAGAAGAGCTATTTATAGATGTTCTGACAACTGACACCAAAGAAATATAGGTCAGAGTATGGGGCCATTATTCTAACAATGTGTTCCTCTACATCATTGTGATAGCCATGCCTTTCATGAGTGCAGTATAAACCACATATAATACATTTAAAATACATTTAGAAATACTATAGAAATTAAATTGCTTGCCTGTGAAGTTTTATTTCCTTCAAAAATGAGTCACTGTTAGTTTTGGATTAATGACAGCTCTCACACTGAGCGTGAGCATAAAGGGTAAGGCCTGATTTTGAAAGTGAATAGGTCAATGGTTTTATATGCAGACTAAATGGCAACCCAACTGGCAGGACCTCTGTACGGCATTTAGAAAACACTGAAGGTCAAGTGTGAACTCACTGATCATCTTACAGTTTTAGAAGGCTAGAGCAAAATGGACTATAAATATTGAGGACGTCCGCCGAGTGGAGCGAAAACACTGGCAAATAATAACAGCAGATTCTTAGTGGAAAAAATGAAATGCTACCTGGCTGTATAGTGTTTGCTACCCTATACTGACCTCGTGTGTGCCATGGGAGAAGTTCATCCTTGCAATGTTCATGCCAGCCTTGATCATCTCCTTGGCCATCTCCACAGAACGGGAGGCAGGTCCTACATTATGGCAGACCAATAAGGATAGATAGGATATATATATGACCAAAGATAAACTTTGAAATTGTGCATGGACCCGGGTGTACAAAGATTAAGTATTTGAATGTGTTCTGTAATACTGTACTTAATGAATGGTATTGGAAGATATCTGACCGATCGTGCAGACAATGCCGGTGTTGCGAGACACTGCAGGCTCAGAGTCAATGTCCAGCAGGCACAAATGCTCCAGGTAGGTGTCAGCCATAGCTGCATTAAGCTGCTGAGTCTGCATGATAGCAGAGCTTGAGTCCTTTGTCTTGGACATAACTGGATCTGTGATGTGGAAAAAGAGACATTTTTTGACACCTGTGTTATGGTAGAGGTGGGATGGAATGCATCTGTGAATGGGTGGCAGAGAATATTGCTTTGCAAATTGTCGGCCTGTATATGTACATAAGCACCCCTCCAAATTAATGTAATTTTGACAGAAGCTACAAAGCTTCACATACATCAACAACTATACACGTTAATGAGAAATTATGCAAATGAAAAAGAAATTAAAGATGTAGGCCTACATAACCTTGAAGCCTAAATGGCAAATGGCAAACTCGACATGGCTAAGACCAAGCCTATGGTCATAGAGAAACGTGACACAGACACAAGATAACATGCATACTTTGTGGCCTTTACTGGGAACGAGAAAGATCAAAATATGCATAGGCTACTATGCTATACTATGAAATTATAATAGACTTTCAACCGAATGTAATGCTCCTTGAAACCGGTTAAAGATATCTGAAAAATTAAGAAAGAAAATGCAAGTTGTGTACTGTGGGAAATACTACCGGTAGACTATGACTAAAGCATGCTATAGTCTTAAAACAGTTATTCCTAATAAAGGCATGTTATTTTTGCGGCTCATTAATTATAATAAGGAAGCATCAGATATTTAGCTTAGACCTGTCCAAAAAAGCGCTATGCAAAATCTTCCATTAAAGTGCACAATTCACTTGTTCATACGCTGTCGCTTACCTTTGGGATGAAATTTGCAGGGACCAGTGCATCGGCTGTCACTTGACCGACGAAAGTTATTCCCCAAACTGACCGGGACTACTTTTAGAAATGAAGTATTCATCCGACGCTATTTGAGTGTGTAAATAGTCCCAATAGCGTGAATTGCAATGCACAGTAGGCTAAACACTGTATAGTATACATTGGTTGTTTTTTAATAAATGATTCGTAATACATTTGTAATTTTACTTTATATTATATATTCTTATTGGCGTGTAAATCTATAGGTCACATATGTGACAATTATTTTTAGAGTAAATATAGGACAGAGAGTGTTCCAGCTTCTCATTGGCCACTGGCTGTCCTGTTGCAAGTTGTCTAAAGTAAAATCAGTACCAGGTAATTAAAGCTTAATGACATAGACATATAACAAATACCTGTGCTTAAAATCTTCTGACCATATGTGAATGAAACTTAAAAGGTATTTGCTATGGGCTATACCACAGAAATTGTCTGTGTCTGTCACAACATAAAGGTGTACAGAAATCTAGGATGATCTTAAGGATGTTTGGTAAGGTTTTAAAAATCATAGTAAGTGTGAGAATAATCAGACTCTGCAAAAACATACTTACTGATGCCTAATTCTATAGAATTAAGTACACCTTCATATGCTATATATAGTATATAGCATATGAAGGTGCATTCAATTTGCTTTTCTTCACATTTAATTCTCCATTATTCTTTGTTTAGATATTTTTTACTTGAATCCACACTATGCCTTGCTGTCTTTAAAAACTTAGTATTTTAATAAATGTAACTTTTGTACTTTTGTTAATTGCATGGAAGTTAAAATAAGAACATTAGATTCCTTTATTTGTCATTGTGCAGAAATGGACTGACATTCGATGGTGAATTCACACATATGATCAATTAAAAACAGAGTTCAAGCTAATTTATTTGAAGATATGTTACAAAGTGTATATATATGATGTAACCTAACAAAAACAATAAGATATAAAACAACACAATACAATAGCTTTAAATAGTAGATATTGCACATCAGGATATCGCACATTTGCTGAATTGCAGTGACCCTATGAAGCATACAAGTGGTAAATGGTAAATGATAGAAAAAATGGTAGAGTTAGGAATATATCTAATAGAGGAGCAGATGAAGTGTCTATTGCAGTGTGACATATTCTTATGTAGCTGCAGTTTTGTATTGACAGCCACATGTCTCAAACAATCAGTGTTTGGCAGGGTGCAAACATAGAAACATGTTTTATTTTCTCCACAGATAGGGTGGACACACTGTATTATACAGTAGTACATACTGTACCACATCATACAAATGCTATATCTAGACATATGCTATGACCAGTAAGACCAGTTATATTACTTATAGCCAAACATAACACTAATGGATAACCTCACTTTGGACATTGGACATGGTTACTTATAGAAAATGAATTAAACTCACATCAAAATTAGGTTTTTGATATTTTTGTTGAATATCAATATGACATACCAAAACTGCTATTAATAGCCCAGGCTTTTATTTGCTTCAATCATTATATTCAACAGGCCTATATTTGGGACAGGCATCTGTATAGGACATGGATTTATTTACTTTCACACAAAACCCTTGCTAAAAATATATGGGAAATATGATTGAATTGATTATTTACTGTAAACCAGTATGAATATTATTTGTATGTGTAGTATAATTTCATTTTTTTTAAATCACAGAATAGGTTGTCTTTAAAATCTTGGTTACTCTACAGACAACATTGAGTTCACAAAACAAGCAATTGTATATTTTTGGCACTGTTAGTGAAACATATGGATTAAGTCAAACATACTGCCCGTGAGCAACAAGCCTGTAAATGTTCGGCATAGCCTACAGTAATGTAAAAGGGGTGAAAACTAGTATCTTTATTGCCGCCTTCCTACTCAACTGTGCCACTCTCCACACACGATATTGACAAAGCTTTAACCGTTGAAATGCGTGATGATCCCAGCAGCTTAGAACTAGCTCAAGCAGAGGACCCGGTCGGCAGCGTTTTTTTGCGTGCATGTGTCTCTTTGGGCCCAAGCTTTTATTTAAAGTTTTACGATATATGTCTATACTGTCAGAATGTACTGTGTTACATTGTTTCTTTGAATAAACTTGCATTATACTTTTCTAAAAGTGGTAGGCCTATAATAGGAATTATTCCTGTGTGTGTGCACATATTAAATTGTGCATTGTCAACTGCATGTGCATTTTTCATGTGCACTTATTATGTGTACCTTATTTAAAAGATATATTCCCTCTTTTTCTCATCTCTTTCTCAATCTCTCTCTCTCTCTCTCTCTATCTCTCTCTCTCTCTCTCTGGGACAACATTTTCCATTTACAACATCTCCCTCTTGTGGCTAAGTTTGCATTTGACCCACATTATCAGTGATATAATTCATTATAAAATGGAGTAAGTGGGTGGAATTGTATTATATTGAGTAATATAATGTTATTTTTGAATATATATTTTATATCATGATTCAATAGCCCATATTCTGCAGACTACAATATTTCATTAAACAGATTGCTTGAAACCAGTCTGCTTACCTGCCAGTAACAAGCACCTCCTCATGACAAGCATGGCTTGTTGTTGCATGCAGAGATGCATGTACTCCTATACAAGTGTCTAATCTGAGCAGGCTGCTGAACAGCAGGTGACAGCTAACAAGGGTAGCTGCTGATTAAGGTTCGACCAGCAGGCACAGAGAAACATCCAGATGGTAGAGGTATAGAGAGACACGCCAGAAATACCATCTCTATTAATGTCAGTCAAACATCATTCATTCAGGTTCAGCTGGACATGTTGAACTCAGCCTGTTAGACTGGTTATGAGTCGGGAGTGTGACTTCATTTTGACCTTTTACATACTGACCCTCACCCTTCATATCCCATGTGAAGTGCAAAGATACCTTTAAAGATAACACCCATATGCATACAAACAATAAAATGTACGTAAAACTAAATTAACCAAATTAAACTAAGATAGCATAATGACTAGAGTTGGTTGAATACCAAATTATATTATATTCATTGCAGGTTTCTCAGACAGTCAGTGTCTAACAGTGAATCATGTGACTATGGATGACCACTATACTTTAACCTACTGGTGCTGTTAGCGTGAAGGAGGATACGATACGATAGCTAGCAAACTGAAACCTGTTTTTATTTTATTTTAATAGTCATTCTTATTCTGTCTTTTACTTGCCTTATAGTTGCAATTGTTTGAGAGGGAAATATGGAAACTGTGTTTTTATCTCATAGAACAGTATGAATTGAAGGATCTAGTTACATTATATGTTTTCTGACATGATGTTATTTTATTACATAACTACAACAGACAGAAGCAGGACATCTGGTTTATTAATGCAGATGTAGTCCTAATGATCTCAAATGCAATGGTAAGTCAATGGCCTTTAGTTTTCCAATCTACCTATCTAAATATCTAATTTTAAAAACTGTGCCGGTCAATACTGTGCATTTTAACCTATACATACTGACATGGCAGCTTTGACCTCTATCTATACATCAAGCTCTTGCAGAAAGGTGGAATTAAACAATATCTTTTTGTCTTAAAGACGTATGTAAAACAAAACATCAAATACACGCGTCAGTCAATGTTATTCTTCAACTAACAAACAGGATGTCAAATTGCAGAACTGGACTGAAAGCAGATCTGATGAGGACAGTGACTCATATGAGCCTCTGTATGGAATCCACGTGAGCTTTCTTCAATATCTATATTGTTGGAACCCCAAAAACACATTTTGATAGCAGTATAAATGCCAATAAACACTGTGTAATAAACACATTCTTTCAAATGTTTATCTTGAAAAGCATTCTGGTGTATGCATTAAATTAACTATACTTCAAATCAGTAACTCGTACATACCAATCAATACTGCAGAGTCCTGAGCAGAGTTTAAGTAAGCACATTAACTCAAACATCTGCCATTGCTTTAGAGGCTCATATTTTCTCTCTCAAACAATTTACCAATATGCATCTGACCATATTCCTATACCTGAAGGAATTTGTTTACTGCTGCCAAATACACACACATAGCCATTACGGTAATGGGGATACAGCCTGTATGAGCATGTTTCTGTGCATACTGTAGTTATTCTACAAGGCAGAAACACAATATGATGTGGCCTGGTTCCACATGATAAGGCATCCTTACAGCTGCACAATGTGATGCTGATAGTGGCAGCCATTATTAATTTAAATCAAGGCAAATGTTGGGTGTACCTTTAAGAGAACAATGTCTTACTCTGCATGTCTCTCTCTGAGCCTCATATGTGTTTGTTGGCATCAGGTGCCATTGGTGAATTCCGCAAGGGCATTTATCTTCTTGCCATGCAAGGGGCTATGAACATAAATATCCTCACATCACAATGCTTGGAGTACAAAATCAGCATGGAATAACTGCAAACAGGAAGATCCAACTGAGTATGGAACTGATAGGTAATACACTTTTCACATTTCACACCTCACAATATCTGCTAGAAAAGTTAAGACCTTGAAACACATAAGCTATATAATTACAAACAGCTGATCGATTTCCTCTCACTGATTTTGTCAGAATAGCTGAGACCAGAGGCAAAATGAAAAAAGGGGCCATGTGCCACAAACAGTATTGTTATTGATGATCTCTCTGAGTCCTTCCACCATGCACACCATGTCCTGCAAACCTTGTCTTCACCTCCTAAACTGGACCAGAAGAACTTCAAGAGGGTGAGCCACACTGAAAACACCAGTCCATATCCCATTGCAGGAGTGTTGGTGGACATTCTGCACATGCAAGTGAAAGAGGGAAGCAAGATCCGTAATACTGAGAACTTGGGTTGACAGGGCATCTTCACAGGATCAGGCAGGGGTGTCAACAAAACACCAGGGGTCCAGGCTCTACTCCATGACCATTAAGTAGGTTTGGTAGAGTCTACAACACGGAGGATCACAGATAATCACGCACAGAATGGTCCCTTCCATCAGCAACTTGCTCTCTAAAGACACACTAAGCCTTCAGGAGCCGAGCTATCAACCGTCACAAATAATGTATACTTTCCCAGAGAATCAGGAGAAGTTGCTGGAGGTTTAACATGTTTTGATGTAATACAATGTATGTGTAATGTTTCAGGCTAAATTGTAATATAAAATATATTTAACTGAAATACATTAATCAGATGATGAATTTTAACCAATCTTTATTGAAATAGTTGACAGAATAACACAATTAGAGCATGCAGATTAACATTCATATACAATATAAATGGTATGTTGTTAAACATGCTAGTAAAACCTATATTATTACTATATATATTACTGTAACAAAAAATATACTTTCATACCTCAAAATCCTTTTTTTAAAACGTCTGGGAGGTTAAAATTCTCTTTTTTTCCACGGGAATAGAGAACATCCTACTTGGCATAACATGCAGAGTAAATTGGATCGCTCTAGGTTGTTTACGATTGTAGGAATTGTGTTACTCTCCCGTCTCCCCTATACAAATGCACAAATCACAAGGTGAAGTTCACCCACGGACACAACGAATTTCAGTAGATTTTTCAGTTGTTTCGTTTTCTCAGTGGTAAGTGTTCAAGTTTCAACTCATTTTGGGCACTTTCCTAGTACAATGCTGCCTGTCTTGAGCACAGCGTTTATCAATGTAGTTTGCACATGCGCAGCGGGGAAATTTTTATGTAGCCTACGTGAGAGGAGGCACCGGGAAGAAGTTGACTATAGCTTTTAACACCTCTTCTAGTGACCGCGAAGCTAGTATCTGCTAGCCTTCATCAACATGTTCAGAGCTGCCGTCCGACTCTCAGTCTCCGGTATACGGAGTGTTACGCGTGTGCAGCCTCGGGGCCAAGGTTTGATAATTGATCGTTTTGTTGTAATGATGGTTTCTCTTTCATATACATTTGATGCCCGCGTGACGAGAAATCACTTTCGTTGCTGGCACAATGCACTTCAGCACCGTACGTGGCTAACGCGCTAGCTAGTAAATGTTAGCGTATTTAATCTAAACACAAATTGATGACTGTACTGTTGAATGGAACCTTATATGCAATATCCGTATGATTTTATTCTGAAACCTTATTCGTAAATGAAACACTCCAAAACACTTAATAAATATTTCGTTTATTAAGAAAATGATCTGTGTCCTTGCCGTGACCGACCTACCGGCTTCGGGTTGGGGCCTGCATCTTGGAGACTTATTCTAGTTTCTAATTTACTATTAGTTTACTTGGCAACAAGCTAGCCTCTGCTAGCAAGCTAACAACTAATTACAATTTCTAATGCTAGATAATAAACCCTTTTTTTATCCTAGAATAGGACATCTTACCTAGCTAACGGCTAATGTGTATGTTTTTCAGATATCATTGAGTGGGATATGGAACATGATATTTCAGATTACAGTATTGACTGGCAAATTCACTAAAGCCCCTTTTAGCCCCCGTTTGCATATATAACCCTCGTTAAATTGAAATTGTCATCGTTGATTTTAAGCAGTCTCCATTTGGTCGGTCAGTAAGGGGTCACAGATTTGGCTCTGGTTTAACCAACCGAAAGACCTTTCCCGAGTGCAAGCTTACTTTGTTTTCTTCTGATATAGATGATAATTTGCTGTGGTAATATTTAAAGAAATGTAATATAAAATTACAGTTCTGCTTTGGATTCTCTTAGATGTCAAATCTAGGTGTATTTTATGTCAAACTATAAACAAGTGTATTTTCATTGCACAGCGCCTTTGGCATCAAGGTGTTACTCACATGGAAAGCAAGAAACTGATGAGGAGTTTGATGCCCGCTGGGTGACCTATTTCAACAAGCCAGACATCGATGCATGGGAATTGAGAAAAGGTAGATGTAATTTATCAAGTTGTCACTGTGGCAATTGGTTAACTTGTGCCAAACATTATTTAGTTAACCATATTGAACTATATTCATGTCCTATGGCAAACTTGTTACTTAAACATATGAATTTTGGTTGTATCAGCATCAACATTAAATTGAATGTCTACACAACAAACACAAATTGAGGTCTGATGCACAATGGCAAATATTTTTGAAGCCACAGTACTAATAAATGTTTTGTCCTGACAATGATGGTCTCATTTTCAGGGATGAACACACTGATTGGCTATGATCTGGTACCTGAGCCCAAGATTATTGATTCAGCTCTGCGAGCTTGCCGAAGGTTAAATGACTTGGCTAGTGCCATTCGAATCCTGGAAGCAGTCAAGGTGAGAAGAAGGTTAATGGAATAAACTTGAAGATTATGCTGATGAATACTCATATGTTCTTTTTTTAAATAAAATGTTATAAAGGATATCTTAAGTTAATGGTCATACACTATTTAAAACAATATAGCGGTAAACAACTATTTTCTATCTAAAACTACATTGTAGAGGAGTAGCATGTATAGAATTGTTTTGAATTCAGATAAAAGCATGTGCACAGGAGCCCTGGCGTGTCAGTGTATGAGAGTGGTCTTACCCCTTATTTCCACCGGGAGCGTCTGTCGTGTTCCTGCTCTGTCACAAAGCTCTTGTCAATGCAAGTAAGTGAACCACCAAAGCGTCCCAGAAGCAGCTCTCCACTCGGCTCCGCTACAAATGGGCGGCAGTTCTATTTTTGGCGAAAGACGCTCCTGAAAGCGATTAACAGCCAATCGGGTAGAACTCATCATTTCTGTTTGGTTCGTTGTTATGGAAACTCAGTGAAAACACAACAAGACACTCCTCTCCTGGCATACTGCCGGTGGGGTAGGATGCAGTGCAGGGGATGGAGCAAAAATGGAGACGTGCCTGGTGGAAATCAGACGTTATTGACTTTTGATTGCACTGCCTTCCTCTAGCTACCATTAGAACTCTATACTATGACTTTGAATGTAAACATGATGTATTATGCTGTTGGGAAATGTGGGTGGCGTTGTGGGTGTTCTTGTGGAAGCCAGAGTACAGTGGTATCTTTTTCTCTTGCTGTTACAGGACAAAGCTGGTCCCCACAAAGCAATCTACCCATATCTGATTCAAGAGTTGCGGCCAACAATAGAAGAACTTGGAATCTCCACACCTGAAGAACTTGGCATTGACAAATTGTAGAGAAGGTATTGA
Organism: Forbesichthys agassizii; assembly: GCA_026546735.1. Taxonomy (NCBI): domain Eukaryota; kingdom Metazoa; phylum Chordata; class Actinopteri; order Percopsiformes; family Amblyopsidae; genus Forbesichthys; species Forbesichthys agassizii. The sequence continues at coordinate 219,452 of JAODLL010000016.1, forward strand.
CATTTGAAATATTAACGTATTTTTCATATCTGTCACATCAACACTTATTTATAATTGTTTCTTTTTCTTTCAGTTCTAACATGAGTGGATATCTTCAAAACTTGGGAACTTTGCCTCATAATGTGTGATATATTTTATTTGGCCTTCAAAGTTATTTTGCTTGTAAAATATTAATTCCTATTAAAGGAAATGTTTATCTTTTTGTGTTTTTAAAATGTTTTAATGTTGTAGTTTGGCTTGACCCCAATCTTTAAAGCTATTGATAATAAATCCATACAGTTTGAGGTTACACAAAAGTGAATGATAATGCACCTAGTGTATTTAGGTATGGCATGCATATCTTTGACATTCATGATTTGCAACTACAGAGCAGCATTTACACATGAATGATATAATGTTACTGTAAATTAATTCTAAAATATGACATTTGTTTTCATTTCAGGGAATATTAAATGCTGCTAAATAAACATGTTTAAATTATATATGGGTTCTAGCTGTGTCTGGTGTATTGGTGCAATATATCTCAATGCTACTTGGTCAAAATTGGTGAAAGTGACAAAGAATATCAATCTTTAACAATGGCCTTTTGTAGTCTGGGAAGTTGTATGTTTTGTAAGTGTACAAGTAATGGAGAAATAGGTTAATGTGGAATTACACACAGGATAACAGGTTGGTAGGAGTTGAGGCAAACCATTTGACCTGTATGCACCCTGTTCAATGAGTGTGAATATAAACATTCAGATTGTGCAGGCTAAAGAAAAACCTCAACATAAAATTGGTCTAAGCAAAGACGTTTGTGTGCACAACCGCGCACATGATGCACTAACTGATTATAAGTTTTAAATGATATAGGCCTATGGGACTTCAAATATGCTACAGTTAAACCTTAACATGCCTGGCATGCAATCATTAAAAAAAACGGAGCACAAATATTTATTTTGCGTGCACAAAAAAATCGAAATATGTTTATTCAGATTAGTATGCCAACTTCAAAGTAAATGTGTGTGCACATTCATGTGATTGACACCGAACTGTTAACAGGCAAGATCGGCATGTAGACCAATCTTGGTTGGTCAGAATCTTTCAGTAAAAACCAGAGAGCAGATACTTTCACTCGCTGGTGTTGATAACTGACAGATCCGGACAGATCTATTGCATTATATCAGTGGTCTTCGACTTTTTTCAGGCCAAGGACCTGTTGGCTGAAACACAGCACAGGGACCCCTCACATAGCCTCCATATGGTGTAAAATATGGCCATACATAAAATTAGGCCACTATCTAAGCCATTGAAATAATTGACTTATAGCACATATTGTAATTTTGTTAATGTATATTTTCTGACATTTACATTTTTTGACTATAAATTTGGGATCAAATAATTTGGAGGATCCCCTAGGACCGGACCCTTGTTGAAGACCTCTGCGACTACAGCACATTAGGATTTTCTAACTTTAATCCTTCTCGATTTGCAAAATACAACATGCATAAAATATATATATTTTAAATGGTTTGAAATAAAAATGTATTGTAGGCTTATATTTCTGTTGAAATGGTCCGGGTGTAGCCTATTAGCGGTCCATGAAGGGCGTAGCATAAACCGGGCGTAGCCAACACGTGTCTTTGTGCCGGCGGAAGTATCGCCGACGCCATTTTTCAGTGTACTCGTCCACTCCACTCTAGTGAGGACGTCCATAAGGGTGAGTAGCTTATATCTTATAAATACATTTGATTCCCATTTTAAGTTAGTAGGCTACTGTTTCATAATGTTACGTTTTTGAACGTTATTACATATATATTAACAACAGTGCAATTGTATTGCTGCTATATTACAATACGCTACATGGCAAACTAAAAGTCCTCGTGACCCCTAGCACTACCGTACAACCTCGCCGTGTTCGCATCAATTACCGGTACTTGGTCGTCATTGCGTTTTTTATTTCCAACAGGGTGGCCGGGATACTTCCATGGATGTATTATAATAACGACTATTATATATAGATATAACTTAATAAAATACAATGTACCCGAGTAATGTGACGCAGCTCGCACGGGTTAACCCCTTCTGTGCCCCACTCTTCAAAATACAAAGACTTGAAGATAAACCACATACCGGTAGACGGAGACTGGCAGCTGCTGCAGTTGCTGGTTTGTGTTTGTATAAATATAAAACATTTGTGTTTTTTTGTGTTCCTTGATGGCAACTATGTATTCTCTTTACCAGTGACTTAATGTTTTTTCATCTTTTGATTTAAATATAAGAATATGTTCTTAAAAACTGGCCAAAACTCATACATTTGCACTGCTATGTCTTAATTGCCTCTGCATGGACAGTAACATTGTGTTTCTGTGACTCATTAAGCCTGTTTACTGTACAATCTAATTGCATGGTATTGGCTTGTATTCCTAATAGATTCTGAAGTAAGCTGTGAGTTTGGCTCTTCTAAATATTATGCATTGTGTGGCTTTGGAGGAATTCTCAGCTGTGGAATAACTCACACAGCTCTTGTGCCACTTGACCTTGTGAAGTGCCGTCTTCAGGTGTGTAGTGGAGCTCTGCTAGTAGCTGTGGTTTTCCAACTTTTTTTTTAACCAATTACCAAATATAATTATTCATAGTTTGTGCTCCAACACTATTGGACATGTATTTCTTTGACATTTTTATAAACATTTTAAATCTACACTACCCTACTCTGTTTGAAAACCATGAGCGAACTAATATTACATTAAAAGATTTCTATGTTAAATAATTTCTCATGAATAATCTGGTCTGTCTCTATTGTTTAGGTGGACCCTGCAAAGTACCAGAGCATCTTTAAAGGTTTCTCTGTCACCATAAAAGAGGATGGTGTCCGTGGGCTCGCAAAGGGCTGGGCGCCCACCTTCATTGGCTACTCCATGCAGGGATTATGCAAGTTTGGCTTCTATGAGGTGTTCAAGACCATGTACAGCGACCTTCTCGGGGAGGTAAGTGCTGTATACAGATAAGCAAAAGTAGCTGGTTCATAATACAATGGATCATGGGTTTGTCAGTGTTTTTTGGCCAAGACACTGTCTGGAACCCAACCTTATTCAGGAGATGCTTTGTTGCCATATTCATCTTTATACAGTGTTATACTGCTACACAATAGGCCCGCAAACTGTGGAACTGACAGCACCCCGGAGAGTTGCAAAATGCTTTTTATTGGGGGTTGTTTTAAAGGTATTTTAAATAATCTTAGTTTGTTGTTTAATGTTCTTATTAATCTATGGTTGCTCCAAATATACTGTGATGTGCATATGTCTTCAGTGCTATTTACAGTTGTTTATACCATGTTCATGCTGTTGAAAGAAATGCTGTTAAACGATAATAAATCACATTTTTGACTTGTCTCTCAAATCCTGTTGGTCTGACCAGGAGAACACGTACCTGTGGAGGACATCACTTTACCTGGCAGCCTCTGCCAGTGCAGAGTTCTTCGCAGACATTGCCCTGTCCCCCATGGAGGCATGTAAAGTGCGTATCCAGACCCAGCCTGGCTACGCCAACACCCTGAGAGCGTGTGCCCCCAAGATGTATGCCGAAGAAGGACTCTGGGCGTGAGTGGAGTTTTGCCACTATAGATACACAAAATAAAGCATTGATTTGTATGCCCTGCTTCATACAAAGCACGACCTTCAGTGGCTCTGCTGTTGCGTTGCTTTTGATCTGTTGTCATCATATCTGACTTCTTATCTGGAGCACTTATCAATACATAAATCCAGTGTGTAATTCCTAAGGGTACGGTCATACATGGCAAATGGAAAAACTAACCAGGCGATGCGAAATTCATGCTTTGCCATACAGAATGTTTCCTGGTTTTGTAGCTCGTATAAGTGCTTGTTGAACACACAAACATAGGTTTGTGTGTGTGCATGTTGTTTTGCCATGAGAAAATGTGTAGAGGCAAATTAGTCATTAGCAACACTGTACAAAACCGACTGGTTTGACGTATTTCTATGATTAGACACCGCAATAACCAAAGTTTCCTCCATTCCAGTCTGCCTCGCTATAGAAAACGACAGCTCCGTGGGGTCAACCACACACACGTCCTTGCTGTTGGTTGAGGCTGTGAAATCAGCAGTCAAAGTTTAGCTGTATTTGTCTCAAATATTGGCAGCTGTCAATTTTGCGCGTGAGTGACCGTACCCTAATACATATAGATAATTGAACATGCTCCTTAGATCCACCTCTAAGGGGCCCTCCTGTGCTGCTGCAGTTCAGAGGCCCCTAGCAGCTTTCATGGCTGTACAGTTTGAGGTGCTTGAGTCATTGGCGTGTGAGAACAGTCTACCTGCTGCTTAGCCCGCACTGCACTGGCCCCTAACGGGACATGAACCAGTGTAGACACGCTAGGGAGCGGACACAAATTTTCCATGTGCTGTATTTATCTTTCTCTGAAAATTGAAAAGTAGTTCCAATGTATTTACTGTCTTTAGTTATCGTTGCTGTTATTGTGTAGTTTCTACAAAGGTGTGGTCCCTCTTTGGATGAGGCAAATCCCTTACACTATGATGAAGTTTGCGTGCTTTGAGAGAACGGTGGAGATGCTCTACAAGCATGTTGTGCCCAAGCCCCGCAGCGAGTGCAGCAAGCCTGAGCAGCTCGTTGTCACGTTTGTGGCTGGTTACATCGGTAAGTCTGAGTCTTTAGTTAGAACCATTACTACACGATTGCAGTGCTATTGGCAGGCATATAATTTTGAGCAAAACAGTTTATGCTTCGATATATTTCCTATTGGACGTTTTATTAGATTGCACTGTTGCTAATGAACTGTTCTGTCGCTGGTCCAACACAGCTGGTGTGTTCTGCGCCATTGTGTCTCACCCCGCTGACTCGGTGGTGTCTGTGCTCAACAAAGAGAAGGGCAGCACGGCCGTCGGGGTGCTCAAGAAGCTGGGACCGAAGGGTGAGTCAAGTGGCCATTTTAGAAACTCTTGCTCAGTAGGAAGAGCACATAAAATAAGATAACATGGGAACTTATGCAAATTCGTGAATTAGTCTTTAGGTCCACTTGAGTAAATATGAAGTTACGGTAATTGAACACGCTCCTTAGATCCACCTCTAGGGGGTTCTCCTGTGCTGCTGCAGTTCAGAGGCCCCTAGCAGCTTTCATGGCTGTACAGTTTGAGGTGCTTGAGTCATTGGCGTGTGAGAACAGTCTACCTGCTCCTTAGCCCGCACTGCACTGGCCCCTGACGGGACATGAACCAGTGTAGACACGCTAGGGAGCGGACATAATACTCTTTAAGTATATGGTAGGCATTCATTGTATGGTATTCATGCACTACCAATATCATAAATATGCTTGGAGCTCAGTGCTAATATGTATCTTGAATGTTGGCCACTGTCCATTGTCCAAACCAGGTGTCTGGAAGGGTCTGGTGGCCCGTATCATTATGATCGGCACACTGACCGCCCTGCAGTGGTTCATCTACGATTCTGTGAAGGTGTACTTCTGCCTGCCCCGACCCCCTCCCCCAGAGATGCCAGAGTCCCTGAAGAAGAAGCTGGGAATTACTCAATAAAACCAGTGGCTTTAAAAAACCCTGTCATCACACACAACCTTTTTAAACTGTCTACTATATCACGTGTCTTTCCACCCCCACAGCAGTTCTGTGGCCTACCTTCCACTGGTCACTAGTGGCCATACATGTTTTACTGTGACACTAGAATTTGGAGTGAGGAATTACCGCTGATATGAACATTTCAATAAAACATGTTAAAGCCAGTTGTTTCCAAACCTGTGAGTAGCTCTGTTTCCATAAAGCCACTATACATTCTCGGAGGAGAATATTGTACCACCTGACTGCGGTGGCTGTTTGACTACGGGGAGAACAGTTCTGCCAGAGGATGTAATTATTAAGATAGTTTGCCATTGAGCATACTCTGGGGTTTTTGTTTGTTTCAGTAAATGTGACAGTTTAAGTGGTTATTGTGGGGAGATGTAACAAGTTGTCCTGTACCTTATAAAGGCATTGGCCTATATTTACGCACTACAGTACATGCTTCTCTTGGCTATTCACAACACAGTACATACATACTTTTGATTATTACATTTAGGGGCACATTTACATGTGCAATGAAATGCAACCATTATTAATATAACTAATAGAACAATACATGTATTAATTATGCTATATTATGAATAGATTTGTGAATTCAATGTAAAATAATACATTAAAAAAAAAAGCAAACCCAATTCTATGCCTAATTATAATCTAAATAACTAATCAATTAACATGTATTCATTAAAGCATAAATAAGTCACCCTGTATTGGGGCAACAGTATTTGCTGTAGTTTATCCAGCTTCAAGAATGTCTTGAAGCTGCCACCATTCTTGATCTACTTAAAGGATGACAAGCATGCAATATAATAAATGCCTGTTTAGAGCATAATGTACTGATGTGTTCATTGAGACAATTCAGTCTTAAAATATTAGACATCCAAAAAAAACTTACAGATGGTGGTATGCATAGTGGTATTAAACACATTACAAATAATCTGTTAAATTTGATTACTGTAGGTCATAAGTGATGGGCTTTTTATTTTTACACCCATTAGCAAAGAGTGAAGTGGTCATGTAGGCAGCCGGTCAAGTTTGGCATCCGATTAAACTGTCCCACCATTTGTGCAGGGACATCTGGGTCACATGCACTTTGCACTACCACTGCAGCTGACTGGATTCTTCAGCCCACCCCAAGGGTAGGGTTAGAGTGTTAAGATAGAAGCTGACAAAGGCTACTATCGTTTATTAACCTTAGGGATCAACAATCAGCCAAAGAGAAAACATTGCAGCCTCACAAACCAGGTGATTGGACAGGTTGGTGTAATTAGCTTACCTTATGTTTGCTATGATCAGACATCTCGTTCTTGTAAAGCAGTAATGCAGCTTAATCAAATAAAATAAAGGAAGTTAAACGTTACAGCATCTGCTTGCCCACACAAGTATGTACTGTTACAACATGGTGGATTAGACATTCTCACGTAAGAGCATGTGCGGCCAGGGGTGTGTCTATGACATTTTTACTGGAGTGGTACAGGCGTGGCAAAGAGATTTGTGGTGGTGGCCACAGAAGAACAAATACTGTATATTGTGCATGCCAATCATTTTTGTTTGGCTATGGTTATAGGTACAAAAAATAGGCTAAAATATAAATGTTATTATTGTTACATGCTTGCATACACATAACTGGTGATGGTCAGTCTCCTATTTTGCATAACCTTCATAGACTAACAATGACAAACAATTTGACGATTTTCTGATCTCATTTACAAATGTTAAGGTTATTAAATATCCAAAGACGTAGCTACACACCAACAAAAAATAATATTTTATAACCTACCATAGCCTACATTATACAGTCCTCCAGGATTTCAGCATTTTTTGTGATTGTTGCTGCCTTTAATGCCATATTTCACTGCAATGTTTCTAAAGAGTTGCAATGTATGTTTCGTGTTATTAGGAAAGTTTTTGCATTGAAGTTGCGGCAGCAATGTGCTGAATGTCTGGAGTATGAGGAAAAAAACTGTTTGTTTCTAGCCTTTACCTTTCTGGAGATATGATATGAAATATAAACAAATGCCGTTTTCAGATACATTTTGAGAATGCATATTAGAGGAAACTTTGCCATGCAGCCAATGAAGGTGATCACATTTCAGATTTTTGTAGGGGGGGGGGGGCACACATTTCAGTGGTGGCCAGTGCCACCCCTGTCCACTTCCTGGCCACACCTCTGCATGTGCACGTCTTGTCTCTTTTGTGAATGCAAGTTTGCATCATTACTTCAACACCAGAAGCTGTTTAATTAGCCAAGTAAAACAATAAAGCCCGTGTAATGTTTTCTGGGGGCTTTACAAAGGTTTTCACTGTTCCTTTCATTGTACTTAAACAACTTTGGTTTTATGTAAGACACTACCAGTAATGTAGAATCATGTTTGCGAGTGTACCTGACCTGGCTGAGAGCTTCATGAAGAATATGAACATTGTTCATTCATGTATAGAGTGGGTCCACTTTTCCAGGTACCTTGCTTGATAAGTAATGACTTGCTCTTGTAATGATCTTGTAATGACAGACATATGCTTGTCAACTGGGCATGCATGGGATTACAGGCGAGGTGTATCTGACTGCCCTGGCATGGCCAGCGTAGTCAACGTGACCTAGACTGACAACGAGGTGGCACAGCTGCAGGAAAGTGCCAACACACTGTGAGACATCCAAAGACCTGAAGGACATCTAGGTGGTCAGCAGGGGGCGACATACCCTCATCTGTTCGCTGCTTCTGACAAGTTGCTCTTTGTAAATAGAGTTTTAAGAATTCCCTTCTTCAAGAAATCCTATCTTACGTCATGCCACTCACTGAATGTATGAACAAATCAAACCGTTGCAATTTCAAAACAAGCTGTTTTAATTTATGCATGTAGGCATCATTGGTAGATAATTAACAATCACTTAAATATAAAAAAAACACTTTATTTTAAGTTTGTTTTTACAAAAGTTACAGAGAAAGCATATCTCTGAAAGGGCTCTGCTTTCTTCAAATAGGCATGACTAAAAAAAAAAAAGACATATTTTCAAAGACATTGCAGTTTCATGCCACTGCATTGACACCGCATGATCTGGACTGTAGAAAGGCTTCTGGCCAACTGTGGCACATCTGTTCAGGTCAGTTAGAGTTCAAGATGTTGTTTTGAACAACCATATATTTCAATTACACATCTTTCAGCAACAAAAATACTTTCCTGCTGGCACAACTTAAAAAGTGGCTGCTGTAACAAGCTGACTCTTCTTAAAGAAGAATACAAATATTCCAGTGGTTGGTCTGAACACGTCCATTGTTAGTAGTGGATAATGAGGGCAAATGGTACAAAACAGTGAGGCCTGCTTTTGGCTTAGAAAAGTAAAGTCCCATTGTAACAATATCCAAAAGGCAATAAAATATAAAACGAATTTATTTTAAACTTCAAGATTTCAGTCAAATTTATGAAGGAATATTTTCATTGTAAAGCTATTTGGATTCACAGATTGAATATATAAGGGTACGTATTGACCAAAAAATGGATTAAAAAACAATGAATACATGTTTTCTCCTGCAGATTGAAATTGTTAGTTGTTATACCATATTGTTGCTCTCTCCAACTTTGTCCACCAACTGAAAAGAAAGACAGAACTTGTTATAGTAAGAGTAGCAGCAAATGGTTACACTATTGTACACAATGCTATACTCCAGTCACAGTAATCCAAAATTCTGTGAAAGGCTGTACAGTGGAATTATTGTGATCATTTTAGGCAACTGGTGGCTAGTGAAGTGTGGTGAAAGTGTGACAACTGAATAAGCAGTTTGTCATCTTTTCTTCACTGGTCATACTTACACTACTTATCCACGGTAGATTGAGTAACGAACCAAGAATAGGCACCCTCCGGATGAAAGCTACTGCAACTGGGAAAAAACCCCTGTTAGAAAGAGAGAGAGAGAGAGTGATATAAGACCACTTTTCAACAGTACCTGTGGATGATATAATGCATTTTATTCATGCCACAAGGCCTGACCTGAATAGGAGAAAGAATCCATAGATCTCAAGGACTACTCCAATGATTGGCCAGCCAATCAAAACTACAACTACTCCTCCCAGGAAGAAGCTTGTGGCTTTTACTTTATGTCTTTGGAAGAAGAACCTGAATGTACGCTCCAGACCAATGACGAAGGCCAGCCCTGCCACAAACAAAATCTACAAAAAATAGTAATAGGATAAAAATGGCCACATATTGTTAAAACGGCACAAATGGACGTCCATATGGGCACAAACAGTGTTATTATTTTAAATGACTTAGTCATAACTGATTCAAAGCTACGTAAATATAGATTATTACAGATCAACTCACATTTCCAATGGCAAGAAGAGCTTTATCAAAGAACAGCATCATACCAAAGAAGAGAAAAAATACCCCGAAACCAGTCAGTCCCATTCCTATTTCTGTGGATTCATAAAAGGGGAAGAAAAATGTTACCGTATGCCTTGTTGTAGCTCATACCAATAACTTGTTAATCGTTTAGGTTAATTTTAAAGTTACATTAAAGCAAATTAACCAACCTTATTATTCTAATGCCATATGCTAGGCTAGCTACTGTTTACGTAATATTTGATACTGCTAAAACAATTACATAGATAAAGAGAACTGGCTTACTTTGAGAGTCCGTCAAAGAAATCATTTTTGCAGGTTTTCAAGAACTGACAAATAAGACAAATCTCGGTTTAAATCAACACAGACACTTTGAATTGGCGATTGCCAACTAACAGCAGCAGCAGGATACAGTAATAAACGAAGTAGCTAACGGCGCCACGTCTTCCGGTGTCGTGCCGTAATTGTTCCTTTGTTCTATAATACATATTAACATATTATATTATATAGTAGTATATTGTTCTTTCTCAATGAGACCAAGGTTGCAACGAAACATATTAATATGGACTGCGATGGAATAACTATCACAGGCCACGATGACCCAGTCTTAGATGTGGCTGAACCACACTGAAGGCAACGGGACGACTTATTCGTCACGACACCTGTTCCACGTCATACGCACCGGCAAAACACCGCCGGTGTTTTTGGGAGTCACTACTGCGCTAAATACACAGTTATAGCAATAACAATAATTATAAATGACATGTGAATTATTAGTTGTAGTTATGAATAGGACTAGATGTTCTAGTTGACTAGATTGTTTCTCTATTTCAGAGACTGCAGTTTTTTTTAACTTGTGTGAGTCCGTTGATTTCTTTCTCCCACGCAATCTGTACCACCATGAACCAAGTTTGCGGAAGCCTCCACCGTTGCTCAGACTGATAGGGGATAAGGATTGGAGAAAACACACTTTTTATGCTGGAATGTCGTATGTTTTCTACTATGATTTTGTAATTAACTGTAAAGCAAACAAAAAATCCAGCTGTAACGCTGACTTGTACTAACAAAGTAACCAAGGTAAAATGAGTTCCTATTCGTACCTCCGTCCAGGCTCCCTTCCAAATGTAGGCACCGTGGTAAAAGAGTAAACATGTGAATAAGGAAATGTCAGCAGCCATTTAAAAATTGTAGTAATATAAAGTGACATTTGCCTGATGAAATTATTCTACCAATATGGCGTAGCTGTTGAAGTCTTTTGATGAATGAAATACGTCATTAATTATTAAAAAAATTGTACAACAGAACCATCTATATGTAGAATAAAATAGTTTAGGCATGATGATTAATTGACCAAAATTGAAAAAGTTATTTAAGATAAATTGATTCTAATGCAGTTCTATTGATTGACTGATTATTGGAAATCAATAAATACGTCATTATTTCAAAATTTGTACAACAGATCAGTCTATATTTAGAATAACATGGCCTTGGCATGATGATTCTATAACCTAAATAAAAAAAGTATTTAAGCTAAAGTGAATAAAATGCATTTTTATTGATTGATTTATTATTGGTAATCAATAAATACGTCATTCATCAAAAGAAGACAGCTAAGCCACATATTTGTAGAATCAGGAAAATGTCACTCTTCCTATTACTACAATTTGTAAATTCCTGCTGACATTTCCTTATTCACATGCTTACTCTTTTACCACGGTGCCTAAATGTGGAAGGGAGCCTGGACGGAGGTACAAATTTTAATGTTTGTTGAATCTTGAATAGGAAACTGATTTCACCTCGGTAACAACCCTGGAAAAGTATGGGTACTACTTTCGCCATTCTTCTTGTTTTTGTTGGATGCTGTAGCAATGTTGTATTTCTGGAACTGCTTGTAAGGTAAGTGAACAGTTACCGTAACGATTTTATTTCAACACATTAATAACGTGATACATGCTTTTGCTGATTTCTCTTGTTTACGGGTAAATTAGTCTAGTAATACTATTGTTACATAGCCCAGTAGGCAAAATATATAATAAGGTGTTGGCATAGCGTAGTACGGTACCGTACGGTAGGTGTAGACTGGCTGTACTGGAACATCTGAAATGCATTGTTCTGTTTGGTTCAAACCTCGTGTGATGTTATGATCCTCAGAGAATATCCAGGATGCGGCAACATAGTGACCTTTGCTCAGTTTGCATTCATTGCATTAGAGGGGTTCATCTTCGAGACGCATTTTGGGAGAAGGAAACCTGCAATCCCTATACGGTACGGTATATGCATGCTATAATGCTAATCTAAACTTCATTTAACAACCAAAACAGAAAGCAGTTATTCTACATCATCCTGTTTCATCTATTTTCCAGAAATTATGTGATCATGGTGACAATGTTCTTCGCAGTTAGTGTTATAAACAACTATGCCCTAAACTTCAACATTGCTATGCCATTGCACATGATCTTCAGATCTGTAAGTGTACGGTGTTTTTACACCACCCCTGTCTACTGTTAATTGCTAGCAACATCTATGCCGTAGCCTCATGTCTGTTGACTACTGTCTTGCATGCATGTATTCACAGGGATCATTAATTGCCAATATGATCCTGGGTATAATCATATTGAAGAAAAGGTACACGTGCTTTCTCTCACTCCACATCCTCAAACAGTTTCTCACTTGACATTTAATTATACTTCTGTGTAAACGCCTCTTGCATACTTTATATCTTAACTTTTTAGTACTTCTATAAAGTGTAGCATAGAAATGCACTTTTCAAGTGTCCTCTTTCCAAATGGTATTCTGTCCTTACAGGTATTCTGCAAGTAAATACTTGTCGATAATACTAGTTTCAGCGGGTATCTTCATATGCACCATTATGTCTGCAAAGCAAGTGGTGAGTGCTCCACTGCTGATGTTGTGTAACACAGTCCATCTGCACACTGTGGATGACAACAGTACATTGTTTTAATATGTAATGGTCTGCTGCAATCCTATGTAACTGGTCATTGTTGTCATTACAGAATCTAGCTAATGAAGGCTCTGAAGAGGAAAGTATCTATGCCTTTATGCGCTGGCTTTTGGGTGAGTGAGCTTAAATAGCCCATCCCATAGTACAAGGATTCACTTTCACTTCTTGTCTTGGTTACTCAACTGTCACACAGATTGACTTCGGATCAGGAGATAGCTACCACAATATTCCATATATTCTGCAATACAACTATGATATTTGTTTCAGCAATATAACAACAATGTCATAATCATTTAGTATGTTCCCCATTCTTGCAGGAATTGCCATGTTGACTTTTGCTTTGGTAATATCTGCAAGAATGGGAATTTTTCAAGAGACATTATACAAGCAGTATGGCAAACACTCCAAAGAGGCCCTCTTCTATAATGTAAGTGTTGTTGTTGTTGTTTAACCATTTTATAAACCAAGGATGTGCAGCTTGCAAAAGTCATTGATTCACAGCAGACTGAATGACCGTACTCAAACATTTTTTTAGGCAGTTTTGTCTTTGTTCTTAAACAACACTTTTCATTTATTTTCCAGCACTGCCTGCCTCTTCCTGGGTTCCTACTGCTCTCCACAGACATCTATAACCACTGTATATATTTCAGTAAAAGCAGTGAGTTAATGTTTTATATAATTTGAATATAAATCTATTATAAATTATAGAGCTATTTATTTCTACAAGCAGTGAGTTAATGTTTTATATAATTTGTATATAAATCTATTATAAATTATAGAGCTATTTTTTCTACAAGGGTTTTCAGTGATCAGTTTATTTGAAATTGGAGGTGTTTACTTAAATTTATTTGAATTATAGGATGTAATGCATTATTTCAGTTAATATCAAAGCTTTTCTAAAAATATTCTTACCATGGTAAATCACAATCTCCCCTTGTAGCTCCTGTGGAGATTCCTGTGATTGGTGTAACACTGCCAATACTGTGGACCTACTTACTCATGAATGTCATCACACAGTATCCTAACCAAATTGACCACATACGTCTCTCACTTGCTTATCTAGCCTGAATGCTTTCCAAATATGCACTATTCAGTATAGTACTATATGTATAAAGTAAATGCTATTGCTATGAGTCTCACATTTCCTTACAGTATTACTTAGTATAAATACGCATTTTTAGGTTTGATTGCAGCTTTGCATTGCACAAACAAACGCATGCCATTCACACTGTGTATTTTTAATAGTTTATTTATTTACAGTGGTGAATGCTGCAGGATCCAATCCGAGGTAGGGTAGGTGGTTTAAAAGGTGGCATGGAGTACCGGTACTCAACAATGTGGCTATCTTTAGACACCGTCTAATATAAAATGTGTTGTAGTGTAATTTTCTTAATGCATTTCTTTGCATCAAGATGAATTTCCTGATGTCATGTTTTTGACTTTAACCAGCTTCCGTAGATATGTGTGCATCCGTGGTGTCTTCATCCTGACAACAGAGTGTGCCTCGCTGACTGTGACATTGGTGGTGACCTTGAGGAAATTCCTCAGCCTAATCATCTCTATCCTGTATTTCCAAAACCCCTTTACGGGCTGGCATTGGGTGGGCACCGCTGTGGTCTTCTTAGGCACCCTTCTCTACACAGAAGTGTGGACCAGCATTCAAACAGCCTTATCTAGGCCAGATGTCAAGGAGAAGAAGGCACAATGACGACATGATACATGGACCGTTACCTTTGTATTGCTGGTGGCAGTGTTGGTGTAAACTACAGTCATGTTTTATTCCTTTTATATTTTCTATTCATTTTCTGAAGAAAGTCTACTTTTACTTCTACTTGGATCGCCTAATGTTTACAGTATACTGTATATTTGTCAGTGTGCACTATACTGTAGTGTAGATGTCCCACCTATGTGCGTTGGAACTATTTTCAGAATATCATACATTGATTTTTGTTTTAGTTCAGAACAACAGATTCAAAGAACATGTGCACATTATTTAATTAATAGAAAACCCATGTGCTGTAGCTAGCCTACACACTAGAACTATCACATAATTTCATGCTGGTGTTATCAATGTGTGTAGGCTTTTCAAATATCTACCTCTTGAAATAAAAGTTGTTAGAGAAGCTTGTGGAGTCCTTCTGAAAATATTTAACTATATAACTATAGAATACCAATCATTTTTTTAGTAATGTCGTTTGGCGATTAAGACTGGTTTTGAGATATTTTGGTGAAGGAAACTATATATTTTTAAGAAAACTGTTCCTGCATATTGACCAATCAGGAGAGTGGTTGTTTGAATCTCTTTAACTCTCACCCAATGTTCATTGTTGTTATTGCTGTAGCAGACTGGGCTGGCAATATTTCATATTTCACGTGTGGCAGAGGCCACCCCTTAGCTGCACGGGCCGTATGAGACTCACTTTGTACAAAACCAATTTCTGTCAGAAAATCCTCATCATTTTGCATATTTCTTGGAAAAATGGGAGGTAACAGCCCAAGCCACTCAAATGAAGACGACAGTGCAGGAATTGGAATTACTTTTGTGAAGGGCATTAAGGTGAGTGTGCATTGAAAAAATGTTTTAAGTCATCAAACGTCATCAAATTAAAATAATGTTAATGTGGGTCCCACCTTTCAGCCCCTCCCCTCACTCAGCTCCTTGACGCATTTTTCAAAGTTGTTAAGTCGGTGGAGTCAGGCTCAGAGCTGGGGTGCATAATGCATTTACACTTCTATATTTTATTGAGGCCGTAATACTATGTTAACATGATGATCATTCCATCCAGGCTGTTGGTAGCCTGGTGTAACAGTAACCAGACCATATTTCACTAGGGTCTGTCCAGGCTCCATTTGGGAAGCGTTAGTCATTGCCTCCTACTGGTATTGATATGTCACAAGAGACAAACGCATTTCACTTTCTGTACTTTAAAAAAAAAAATTTGATAAATGTTTACTGTACATAACCTAAATAAAGGTCTATTTGTTTACAGTTGTCAGACAGAGTCATCACCCGAATGAGAAAGTCTCCAATGGTAGGCAAGCCTTCCATCATCACACGCCATCCCTCGTCTGAGCCAGTAGCCCCCTGTGCTGAACATTTCTTACCTCTTCTTCTGACCCCTCATATCCCAACTCCACCTCCCCAAGAACCATCCACTTTTCCCCCAGCTGCCCCTTCAGCAATACACCGCGCTCCACCATCTTTAACTAAACCTGTTCAATTCGACTCCGCTCCACGAGTTACGTTTCATTCCCCTCCTCCAGTCACTTTGGAGCCCAATACCTTTTCTCAACCTGTAGAGCCACCAACAACAGACCATGTCATCTCAGCTACACCTCAGCCTCCAACCACTGAACCTGAAGTGTCTCCTGTAGCTTTCTCTGCCTCTTCAGACCCCGTTTCACCCCCGGAATCATCTGCATCTCCCCCTGCAGAGTCAGCAGCTGAGCCTCCCTTGCTGCCCTCACTACCTGATGTTCAACCCCCCGTGGAAGCTCTTGACCAAGTCCACGTAGATCCAGATGTAATTTCTGTGCCCCCGGTGGTGGAAAAACGCGTCGAGTCTATTGACCCAACTGTGGAATCCATTGCTCCGTTTGAATTTCCCTCAGACGTTCTAGAGTCTCCAGTTGCTTCCAGTCAAGCATTGGTCGCACCAGTGCCTGTTGAACATATGGGCCCGTCCTCCTCCCTTCCCACCGCCCTGGTTGGCCTGTCAGTGGAGACTCCTCCTCCAGTGGAGACTACTTCCTTAGCTTGTACACCGGCCGATCCAGTGTTTATACCGACCCTCGTTGGCACTGTGCCAGGACCATCACCAACTACTTCAGACCCATATTCCCTCAATGTTCCTCCACCCGCCGAAACGACACCTTCCTCAAAAACACCACCGCCTCCCCCTAAACCCCCTGTCCCCGCCCATTCCGGCCCACCTGAACCAGGGGCTCTACCGCCATGTCGCTCCTTGGCGTTGACTTTCCTTCCCGCAGAATCAGGTGTAAGCCAACCTTTGCTTACGCCCATAGAGCCCCCTACACCCACTCCACCCCCACCAGTAAAGGAGCCAGGCTCAGCTCCTGAATCATCCCCACGTCCGGTCGTTGGTGTGAGCTCCCCACGCCCACCCGCACTAGGTATGTGTTTCTGTATGTGTGTGTGTGTGAAAGAGAGAGACGGCACCCATTTCTTTCTGAAGGAACATTTTGAAGCTATAGTGTCTCTTAACCAATTTAACAGTTAACCCCCTTGCTATTTATTGGGTGACGGTGATCATGTGATCGCCGAGTTAACCAAGTCATGACCTAAGCCAGGGGTAGGGAACCCTGGTCCTGGAGAGCCGCAGCCCTGCATGTTTTAGATGTCTCCCTGCTCCAACACACCTGATTCTAATTAATGGCTCGTTATCAGTCTCTGCAGAAGCCCATTGATTTGAGTCAGGTGTGTTGGAGCAGGGAGACATCTAAAACAAGCAGGATAGGGTTCCAGGGTTCCCTACCCCTGACCTAAGCAATGCTTTGGGCCAAAAAAGGATGCATGTTTTTGACATAACACCCACATGAGAGTCAACTTGCTTCGTAGATACTTGTCAGTTTGGCCGCAATAGAGTTAACGTTGGCATTGCTGCATATATTCCACTAGATGAGCAGTCTAAACACTGATGCTGTTTTCACTAAAATACAAATGTAGGCCTACTCATTAACATATCACAGGCTGTCTATTCTTATTCTCTGTGTGAGAATCTGTAAACATAGAAAATATAATTGTGGTCTCCCTCTCTCTTATGGGAAGTTGTGACTAGCTATAAACCAGGGCTTCCTGTTATTGCACATAAATGCATCAGTCGAATACTCCCAACGATGCCAGCATGCCAGCACGTAAACACACACTGCTGTTCATGTATCCTCTCTCACTCCAGAGGTGGATGAGGAGGAGCTGAGGAGGAAGATCAAAGAGATGCTGCAGAGACGTTTGGAGCAAGAGATCAGCCAAGAGATTAGCCAGAAGAAACAGCAGCTGCTGCAACAGTGAGAATAGAACACCTCAGAAATCACAAAGGCATAATGTGTGTGTAATTCAGCCACATGGGGGTATGGGGACCAATGACTGGTCCTCGTAATCACATAGGCACTTGTGTCGTGTGGCTCTGGATTCACATTAAGCTTTTTCCCAAGTTAATAACTGAGGGATTTCCTGGACATTGAAGGCAAACCACTAAATTCTGCTCAGATGCATCATTACGGAGTTCTGCAGCTGACCAGCGTTCCACAGACCACAACCATTTATATAGTTCTATGGCCACAACTCACAACCTGAGCAACTCTATGGAAAGATTATATGTCGTACTGCATGAAACAAATGGTAGTCACACCAGTGCCTAATTAAAGGCAGGGTTAGTTCATCTCTAGAACGCTTGCTAACTTCCAGTTCATATCAAAACAAACTCCCTAAGAAGCTCCACCCCAAACACTGAAACGCATTGCGAAGCCTAGGGCATTGTTGTGAGCGATGCTCTCCACTTTGTTTGTGTTCTTATTTATTGTCTACACGGCTGTGTAGAAGTAACAGATCATTTTTTCAGCACGCACAGAGAATAGTAAACTAGCGGAATTCAAGGAGATAGGTGAATTTGACAAAGTAGATGATCTTAACAATTTCAGACTATACCTTTTATAATGTCTTTTTTCAAGGTAACAGTGCACATTTTAGATCGGCCAGTCCAAGGATAACCTGTGGAATAATCATACTGTTAATTCATCGTCTTGATTTGCAACACCTGTCAGGTGGATAGATTATCTTTGCAAAAATAAAGCACTTACTAACACAGATTTGAATAAAATCTAATGCTTGATAGAAATAAACCTTTTGTGTGCATAAATTACGTCTTACGATGTTTAACTAAAAATTTGAGCAGAAACAAGTGTACCATTTTTGTTCATTGTACTTTGTCACGTAATGATACTAGACTGTACACACTATGCCTTTAAACAGAAACACTATTCGTTTCAGTAGCAGTCCATGTGTGACTGGTGTTTTGTTTGGGTGTGTATTTCCAGGCTGGAGGAGGCTCTGGGGAAGGCAGTCTACACAGAAACCCTGAGAGATGCCGTGGTGGCAGAGCGCATGAAGACAGAGGACGAGAGACTTATGGCCCAGCTCTATGTATGTACACAAAGGTTAGCGTACGGTCACAGATGCAAAACTGCATGCAAATGCAAAACTAATAGTCCGTCGTTGTTTTGCTACAGGAAATTGTATATGGGCAGTATGTAGTCATCATTAGAAACAACGTACAAGGCTGTCTGGTTAGACATAGTTCTATGGTTAGACACACCACAATAACCAAAGTCTCCTCCATGATATCCTGGCTCGCTAAGAAAAATACAGCCAATTGAAGCCCAGTAGGGTTAACCACATACTGTATACGTCTTTTCCGTTAGTTGAGGCTGCGAATCAGTCAAAATGAACCTGTGTTGAAGTGAAGATGCAATGTTGCTTCGCCACAGTATGACAAAGCAACTTTTGCAGTTTGGCAGTTGGTATGTGAGATAACTTGTATGTGAGATAACTTTGAATGTAAGTTGTTACATAATAATCAGCGTGTGGAGGTGATAGACACACGCAATAAGGTTGCGCACAAAGTTTTATGGTTATTTGGCCATTGTTTATCTGCATGGCTACATGAAAGTAACCTGACCCCAGATATCTGTGTCTGCTAAGACACATCCATCTGGGGAGCCATCCATTCAATGTTTTTCAAGAGTGAAGGCGCTTTCCAAAAAATACTTTGCATGTGATTGGACGATCCTGTGAACCAGCAGTCTGTTGTTATCCACTCTTGCAGTAGAAATGTCAAGAGGAAGAGTGGAAACATATTTTCAATTGAGAAAATCCTTTGTGACTCAAGTTGTTTTCAAGTTGCCTAAGTCACGCCTAAACCACGCCAGTAGCTAAACTACAACGCTGATTGGCAACAAACCAGGTTTACCGGCCTAAAACACCTCGATTTCCAAGCTCTCCAGACTGATTCTCGCGGTGAAGGGAAACTGAATCTCGTGAGATCAGGATGGTCTCGATAGGCTAACATGATATATAGTTACGGCTGCTTCCTGGTAATTGCAGAGCATGAGTGATTGAGTTCCAAGCTTTTAAAGCTTCCTCGTGTTTGCAGCTGTCAAATGAGGCATGTGGTGGCTCTCGGTTCTTCAGCTTGTAAAAATGTATTTCTCATTTGTATTACTTCCAATTTATTACGGCACTTGTGTCTTTTTCTTGTCCTGTTGTGTTATGTCAGTGGATGGAGTTTAAGGTAAGACAGGAGAACTTCATCAATGCATGACCTACTCATTCAGTTTCATTCACTCTCTTCTACGCAGCTACAGTTTATTGTAATTATGTAGAAATGTATTTTATGTACTGTATGAGAATTGTATACATTACATATAGCATATCATTCAGATCATCAATCATATTAAAGGATTTTGAGATGCACACACCTCTCAGACCAAAATAAATTCTTTGTGGAATATGTGCACGAGTGCACGCACACACACACGCCTTCCCATCCCCTCCCCCCGGACACAATTACGCCACTACATGCATCTGGCATAGAACACTATTGTTTTGTAAAGTTGTGCGCTGTTTGTCGAACAATTAGGCCTATTATAACGCAAATTGATAGTTAATTTTAGATTACATTATAGCAGGTCAACGCAGCATTTCTTGCTATTAATATACACCGTAAACATGTATAGTTCTGTATAGGATAGGAGCATGCACGCCGTTTTATGTCCCACGCAATTACACAGTTTAATGTGTCATATAATATAGCAGTTTTAGTTTTTGATTTTATAAAGGCCTATATTATTTGTAAAATAGAATGATATTCAGCTATTATCATTTGGCAAAATAATAGGCCCTATCATAAAGCCTAAAATAATGTATTTACATTGTCCATCCCTCAATAATGAAGAATTGGGCCATTTGTGAAATCATACCTTAATAGAGATCATCTACCGATAATGCAGTTTCAATATGCGAACACGGGGGACGGGCGTTGCCGACTGCGCCCCTTTTTATGTGAACACGCATGAACTCAAATTAAGTTAACACTCAACTGACATCTTAATCAGTCGCAGTACCGTTTAACACCAATTTAGGCCGGCAGTTTGTCAAACTGAATTTCCTTGATAACCCCGAGTTGACTCTTTGTAGGTTGAACTCTATTCGTAGGATAGGCCACTGATCCTCTCTGGAGTTATATAAAACATGCTTTTTATTCTCTCCTAAGGCCCATAAACTGGATGCTAAGGAAAGGCTATTGCAGAATCAAGATATTCTCTTCAGGGAACATATTAAAAAACTTCAAGCAAAGGTTTGTGATAATTTCCCCTATATATTGTTTTGAAAGGTTTCACTACAGTTTTGGTAAATTTGCCTGATTATCATCATTCTAGACCTAGCTAGCACTGTCACAGTGCTACTGGGGAGACGTAACCTTTATTCCTGTCTAAGGCTGCATTAAAATATTCAGTATGGAGTAACCTTCAAGAACCTACTACACAACCCGTTAATGTAGTACATGCTATGGGTTGGCTATGCTAGCAAATAGTAGGGACACAATATGGATATACTTGGCCTTGGACGTTAGATGACATCTGAACATATGAAATCTGAATGTAATGAAAATCTGTACATCTGCACAAGACTAATGATAATATTAAACCAAGTTGCTTTTTATCAGTACATCAAGATGAGAGACTGACTCAAGACAGCTCTGCGGCTAATTGCCACCAAACGACTTGACATGCATGTCAGGAGCCTCCCACAACTCTGGAAATCTCTAAGCAGCAGTGCAATTTCTGTGAAAGTAATTTTGGTGTAAAGGCCGACATAGCTGCAAACCGAATTAACTGGGAGGTAAGAAGTGTGTGACTATGATTTTCTGTTAGCAGGCTAAAACGGGAATAACGTTTACCCTTCATCAGTGGCACTTGAATGTCAATGTGAAGCATGCTCTTTGATCTGGCTATTGAGCGGCACACCTTTGACAGCAAATGTATAGCACCTGTTTCCAGCCTGAGAAGCAGTTTGGTCAGCCAGTGTACAAGAAGAACCCCTACTGGTGTACACTGACTATCCGCTGGTTAAATTGTAAATGGACTGCATTTGTGTAGCACTTTTATCCAAAGCCCTTTACATTATTTGCTTCACAATCACCCATTCACACACACATTCATACAACGATGGCAATGTCAGCCATACAAGGAGACACCTGACCACCGGAAGCAGTTAGGGTTAGGTGTCACCTCCACACTTTGTGAGGAGTTAGCGGGGTTCGAACCAGGGAGTTCATGATAACCTATCACCTGTTCTACCACTGTGCCACTTGCTGCCCACTAACTGGTGGTTTGGTAGTGTGGGACATTCTCTAATGGATACTGTATACATAACGGTCTGTTTTCTCCTGACAGAGTGCTCAGTTCCACAGAGTCTCCATGGAGAACTTCCAGAAGGGTAAAGAAGATGCACACAAACGATTCACGTGAGTTGCGAGTTGCTGTATTTGCAGATACCAATAATTAAACTTGGTTTGCTCAGAGGAATGCACAAATATCGACATTAATAGGGTTGTAGGCATAATTCCCCTCGATGTCGAGGAGCCTGAACGCGGTGTAGTCAAGGGACCGACCCTGCTGAATAGTATGAATGTCACGTGGTCGGTAACCCTCCAGCAAGGCAGTTTGATAAAATACCAGAATGTGTTCCTCCAGACATCCATGTATCAAGCCAGCAGCTTGTGGGGACCTGCAGAGACAGACACTGAGATGTTACAGGGAGAACACAGGCAGAGCCCTGTACTGCTCTGCTATCGCCTCTGCCTACATGCAGTGTGTAGACGACGCTAAGAAGGTACAGCCCATTCTGGTTATGTGTCCTTTTGTTTGTCTTTCTTTGTCTCCACTCCCTCTAATGTGTTGCCAGCCATTTGTGAGACTTATCTGATCCGATATTAACCAAACCCCACCCCCTCTGTCTCCAGAATAAGTTAAGCAACAGAGGTTAATGGTGAACTGGAACAGGAGCTAGTCAGCTGTTCAGATGCCAAGACCAGGCCACTGCCACAGGAGGGTCACACTACTGCTTTATCATGACGCTGGTACAATGCTTTTTACTGAGCTTTAGCTCAAGGTGGGAATCTCTTTTACAGAAGTATCAATATCAGAAGCTGTAGTATAACTGGGTCACTACTAAGCATCCCTCCATGGCTTTTGGGATTAATAGAAAAGTGTGCCAACACTACTGTACATTTCAATACTATTGTAAACTACAGGACAACACACTGTTTACAGTTATACAATATCTAAAGAAGGAAGGTGAATATAATTTTTTTTGGTCTCTTGAAAAATATACACTTGCTTTACTGTTGTTGAATGTATATGCCATGAGGACTATTAAGATTAATATTGACTGAATTGTATGACCCCCATGTAATATGCATTTACTCTTCTTTAGGCCACTGTTCATTTTGTCTGTATGTGAAATGTATTAAATCCTTAAATTGTCAAAATTGACTTTAATTTAAGAGCATTACTGTAGCATTGATGTATGGTAGCATGTAGCCTACAGCAATTGTCTCTGTACTGCCCTCATGTGGGCATAATCAGAATTAAGGTTTGATGTGTGGGATTGTTTTATCTCATAAAATACAATATTTTGCTTAAATTTCATCATATTTTCCTAATAACTGAATAAAACGTTTTGCTTAACTGTAATTCAAGTGCCTGCCATCCTTAAACAAAAGTATGTATACAATACTATTAGTATACCGTACCCTCAGTTTATGACTGGTTCATTTAAAAACAAAATTTAGCCCACCCACTGAGTAAAAACCATGTACATAGTTATATACCATATACACAAAGTCGAAATACTATCTTTATAATGTAACAAAATACATTTGAATCAAAGTTATCTTAAGTGTTTCAAGGTCTTGTTCCCTTTAAGTGTTACCCATCCCTTTATATGCTTCCATCCCATACTGGTGCATACACAGGTGTGTCTGTAGTATGTCACTGCTGAATCATTGAGAATTGTCTGATGATTGCTGTCCTTGCCTGGGTTTGATGAGGAACAGGTGTTATTTTCAGTATAGTATCAACTGCAGTGTCTAGTCTCATGGAGTTAGACTCCCGTCATTTGCCTGCTTGAAGATGGTTGGAAAGTAATGTCCGTTTTGGGGATAAGTGCCTTATCAAGAACTCTCATTAGCAACAAGTCTTTTGTATCTCTGCATATGCCAGGTATCCACTACACCAGGGGTGCCCAACCCTGGTCCCGGAGAGCTACCGCCCTGCATGTTTTAGATGTCTCCCTGCTCCAACACACCTGATTCTAATAAATGGCTCGTTATCAGTCTCTGCAGAAGCCCATTGATTTGAGTCAGGTGTGTTGGAGCAGGGAGACATCTAAAACAAGCAGGATAGGGGCCGTCCAGGACCAGGGTTGGGCACCCCTGCACTACACGATTTCAGGCCGATTTTGACCCGATTTGGTCGTGACCGACGCATTTTCAGAGTCGGGACAGAACGTGGCTCGTCTAGAGGGACGATAGGCGTCGTTACTCCGTGTAGTGTGACATATTCTAAGATAGGCTACGAGACGTCTGAGACGACGTCCCAACGAAAAGCCTAGCATGTTAGAATTTTTTTTTAATTTTCTCGCCTACATCCCCTACGAGGTGCTCAGACATATTCCTTCATGTTAACCAATAGGATGAATGCGTACGCTGCTAAATAAACGTTTACCAACTTTATAGTTCGGTACCGCTGCAGATTAGTCTATTGACAGCCAGGGCATGAGAGGATCTGCACCACTGCTTCAGAGCTGTGCCATTGTGTGTGCGTGCGTGCGTGCGTGTGTGTGTGCGTGTGTGTGTGTGTGTGTGTGTGTGTGCTTAAGAGAGCAAGGATCGGAGAATCCCCGATTGCACGCAATGATTCAGTCGATATTTATAACTTGGTCGGACCGCTGCGTGGCCTTGTTTTTTTTTTTTAACAAATGCCAACAGTTGGAGAGGTTAAAACCAAAGCTGCTTCAAAGTTTTCCTTTCTTTCTTTATTTTTTTTCTTTTTCTCTGATCATATAATCCCCAGCACACATAGCGCTTGTGTATCCATGATTGACCAATACTTGACCGGGCGTGCTGTGAACTATGATTGACAACTTCTTGACCCCTCCTCCCCGATGACACATGATCTTGCGCCAGGTCGTGAACGACATCATACTGTGATCGGTCGGTGTCATACGTGTAGTGTTGCCAGTCTCCCTGCCGCGACACGTCAAGAATGTATCGCACAATGTTCGGCTAATCTGACATGGTAACAATCGTGAGAGACAAAAAAGTCGTGTAGTGGATAACCGGCATAATGTATTGTTATTATGTCACTGCTCACTGACTTGACTTTATTATATATATTACCTTACCTTTAATACAAACTGGTCATTCATTTCTTTAATAAGCCCCACTCATTCACCCATCCAGCCAAATAAAATATTACAGACTTGTGACAGCTTTCTGCTTAATATCACACCTGCCACCACGATTTTGAAAAATCCCACATAATAGTTTGCTATCATTGCCATACAGCAAGTATAAAAAGTGTCTTAATAAGCACAAACATGGAATCCCTGTGATAACAGGACATTTTGTGCTGTTTATCCACTACTGCCAGTCTATCAGAACACAACCACTGGTTCCTTGTTATCTCTAACTCTGGGTGGCCACAATTATTCTAGCCCCTACATTACAGTAACAGTACCAATACTGTAAAACATTGAGAGGATTATATAATAACAATATGTGTTTACATGTGCATAAGTGTTGTCAGTATTGTTGTTTACCATGTTCTGCTCTGTAATGAAAGGGGATATTTCTTTTTATGTATACAGTATGTGATTATGCGGTTGGAAGTGTGCATTTGTGTGTTGTGTGTGTGCTGACACAAGAATGCTCAGTATAATCTTAAACCCCATTTGTAAGAAATGTCTGAAATATATAAACACATAATTTCTATCACAAATAGTCATGACTTGACAATAATATGTTGTACGAAAATGTGACTATATCAATGTTTATCTATTATCTATGTTTATACAATACACAGCTTTGCTGAATATGCACATGATTGAGTGTTGCACCACACGTGACATTTGTATAGCAGCTTGCTTTTGAAAATGTCACCACATTCTATGAGACTGCAGTGCCCTGGGTGGTCCGTGTATATGTTTACATATGTTGCAAACAAATATCGCATGTTAAATGTCTTGTGCTTGGATGTTGTACATACTTATTTCTCAGAGGTGCAGTGTGTTCTGTTATTGGAACCAGTCCCACCCCAATCGACACCTGAAGTTAATTATCTGTAGTTGTAGTGATAAACCTTTCTGTTAATTATTATTCATGATTCATATTGGTTATCTGTGCCTTGTCAATGCAATGTCATTAATACATGCATTTATATTGTACAAATGTATTCCTTCATATTGATATACAGATTGCTAAAGTGTTTGTGGTGGATACTGTAATGATATTATATTACTTCTGAAATCCTGATTTTTAAATATACTGTACACAGTTCTGTATGGGCAAACTGTGTGAACATGTGTTTTCATCTGCACCATTTACTGCTGGAAGGCATTCAGTTAGGTGTTATTCGATGTTATTCTAGTCTAGTGCAAGTGCTATAGTCTAGTGATTGTTACCAAGGTCACATCTGAAACCTGCCTCCTCTTGGGTGGGAATATTACACAATGCTACTGTTCGTTGCTGCTGCCCTGCACTCAGGGCCCCTTAAGGGGACCGGGACACCAATCCATTTTTTACGTCATTGCATATAGTTAGGCTAATATTTATTAACACATTTGTTGATGTCTCAAACTACATATAGGAAGGAAGAAAGGGAATGCATAGAACTGACCACAAGATGATTGAACGACTCCGTGACACAAAAAAAATGTGTGCTTTTGCTGCTGGGAAGCAGTATGGGTCTTGTTCAGACCAATTGTATTGAATAAGTGTTATTTTAATTTGCACCATGGAACAAACTACTCATCCATTTTTAACCTCTGACTATTTTATTAGACCAGGAGAAGAGCAGGTGAATATTATAATATTTCAATATTGATGATTCACTGTGGCTTCTGTTGCTACTATGTTGCACAGTGCTCACAAGCTACAGAAGGAGTGAGCATCTGTTAGCCAGCGAGGTCATGTCAGTAAAACGTCTCTCTATTACAAAGCCAATGTAGCTTTTCTGTGTGCTGGTTGTCTGGGTAACGCCTGGGAAGAGCAGAGTAAACAAGGAGTGCTTCTCCTCAGTAGACCGGTGTTTCAAGTGACAAACTAAAGACACCATTTTAATGGTATAACACAACAGCTAAACGGCCATACTTCTAATTATCACACTGTAACTGCACCCCAGCTCTGAGCCTGACTCCCCCAGAGACATTCTAGACTTTTACTCCACCCACTACAACTACTTTGAAAAATGTGTCAAGGATCTGAGTAAGGGGAGGGGAGGGGCTAAGAGGGGGACCCCCATTAACATTAACGTTTATTTTGAATTTGATGACATATGAGGGTACTAAGTGTACCGAGGAAAACAAGCCAGGTCCTGGAGTGATTTTTTTACGGATATGACGTGTAGCCTTGTTCTGTTTTTAGCACATAAAATGCAGATGCACAAAAACGGGAATGTTGAATGAATGTGTATCATGGGCGTTTTTAGACATTTTTTAGGGATTTTGCAAACTTACACACATGTTAATATTTCGGGGGAGAATATGAAAACAATACAGAATGCTTGAGACTCTTATAGGCTATTCTAGTCTATGTTTAAAGGTCACCTCTTCCAGAATTTTGGAATTATCTTTAGAGACATTTCCACCAGAAATTGGTGCATAAAAGGCACAAATTGGTGCATAGAAATTTAGTAGTAATAAATGCAGTAAATGGAAGGGTTTGATGCTAAAAATGTCCCCTTAACCCCTTAACGTATGTCCCTCACCTATGTATGTTTACAGTAGACAGGACTCATTCCATTACAAATGGAAACATAGACAAATATGAATAACTGTTTATTATTGATTAATAGGCCTACAGTGACATTTGTGATCACATTCTGAATAGGGGCTGAGCACCCCTAACGGGTCAGTCTGATCCTAGAATCTCCCCTGATGTATATCATGTATGACATTATTTTAAAAGATGACACCGCAGAGCACAGATGGTGAGGATATTGGTGGCGTACAGGGTGGCTGGTGGCTGATCATGGTGCTGCGGACATACAGAGATACATTCCATGCACATGGAGGAGGCTGTTGGGAAAGGGAGAGGGCTGAGGTGGCATGCGCCGTGCGCGGGTATAGATACCGTAGGCTATAGGAGATGAAGAGAGAAGAGTGGCCCTGTAGCCACAACTACCATGGTGATCTGGGTGTAAGGTCACGAGGTGAGAGGTTCGTCTGCCTCAACTCACACAGCCATGCCTTTGGCATTTCCAAAGATGGGGTAGATATACGGGGAAGGGAGGGAGGGAGGGAAGGGGGAAACTGTGGTGCGGTCAAATGACTCACTCGCGATGGTTAGTGACAAGCACGTGCTGCCTGTGGAGGGAGGCAAAGCAGATGCATTTAATGTGTGTGTGTGTGTGTGTGTGTGTGTGTGTGTGTGTGTGTGTCAGCGACCGACTGACCGTGCCTTTGGACAAAGAGACCAATTATTACATTTCCTGTCATGCAAATGGAACGCTATGAGATTCCTGTTCCGTGAACTGTGCCCTCTCACCTGCCACCACGCGTACGGATCCTATTTCATCCTCTGCCCTCCGCAGGGGAATTTCCTGGTTTGCTGCAATTGTGTCAACAGTGATTCTCTCTGGTAATATAAGTCTACGTATTTGACATTTAACTTAGGTCAAAATGTTTGTTTGCTCATCTCTTTGTTAAACAACTGAGCTATTTTGAGTTTGTTGGGGAAAAATACTTCAGAAGAAGAATGCTGTGTCATGTTGTGTATGTGTGTGTGTGTGTGTGTGTGATCGTGCATGTGCGTGATGTGTATGTGTGTCTGTGTGAGTGAGTGGGTGAGTAAGTGAAGGATCTTGAGCGAATTACAGATTATGTGTGGAGCCATGTTGACTCAGAGTAATGACTGGAAAAGGAAAGGACGAACAAGTCACACTTACTGTAAAGAGGAGAGAGGGAAAGAGAGAGATGGGGGGGGCTGTGCTCTCTCTTTTACACATCCATCTCACAGCTCCTCTGGTCTCAGCAGGTTCATACTTGCGAGGGCTCAGAGCACATAAGGCAGTCGCCGAGGGATGGAAGCACGGACAACAGCGCTCGAAACAACGTCAGAGATGTAATCGATTACAGTAGGTGTACGTCTATCGTATGGTAGGTGGCCGTCAGCACAGTGTCATGTCTATCTTTGAACGTTAGCCCACTGCTTTTGACACCATCATTTGCAAATGTACACGTGTGGTTTTGTATCATTTCCATAGTTTAGTATAGGCAAATTGGTAAAGTGTAATACATTTAACTTACAGGTTAACCTTACTAGTCACTTGATAACATTGTTTCTTATATAACCTCATTGTAGTTGCAATTTTGGTGTGATTAGTTCTTCTATGATTTTATTATTATTGTTTATACACCAATGTATTATAAGGAAACATGTATACTGTTCAGCAGCATTTCATTTTATATATATGTGTGTGTATATGTATAGCCAGGCTGACAATATATTATGTCGTCTCCGTGAAGCACAATTATGTCATGATGCAGTCACTGAGAAAGTCTGGCCAAAAACATCAACAAACTTGTTATTTTGAGGGCCGTGGTTGGAAGAAGGTATCTATACACTTCCACATTAACCGCAAGGGGAAGTCCACTGTAAGAAGGTTTCTTCCATATGATCTCTTTCTGTTAAACGATGTTGCATGTTCTAAATATTCCTTCTTTTCTGAGGAAATAGTCTCTCTCGCTCTCTCTCTCTCTCTCTCACCCCCCCCCCCCTCTCTCTCTCTCTCTCTCTCTCTCTCTCTCTCTCTCTCTCTCTCTCTATCTATCTCTTTCACACACAAATTATATGTGACAATGCTTGATGTGTGGAGTGTTATTCCCTTCAACATACTGTTAGCTGTTAGCTTGGGTTTTCATGAGGATATGTTCGAGAGGATTTTCTCTTGAACAGATATGTGATCTTAAAGCATTTACTTTCATTATAGCCTGCTCTCTCTGGAATATTTCATATGTATATAATTACATTTAGATCATTTAGCAGATGCTTTTATCCAAAGAGACTTACAGTTACAAGTTACAGTGCAGTTAGGAGCAGATTAGGCATCTTTCATGGGAGTCTAGCATGAGGGCCTATCCTGCCCTGTACACAGCACGTGTGCCAGGTAACCACACCTGACTCCTGTCCTACTTCAAAGGGATATAAATAGCCAAGAGAGGCTCTTCGTGAAAACCTCAAATAATTTAAATCCTAAGTATGTTGTTCACTGTTGTTGTTTTTTTGTTGTTTTTTTTTGCAGGCATTGATCCAGGGCAGAGAGAGATATTCACTAAAGAATCAAAGTCTGGCATACTTCTCATAGTTGGTGTAGTTAACTGTCCTGGCTGCTGATCATTTATATGTAATAGCCGTTTTGTTTACTTTAGAGAAGACTCTTTTCCCTTTTTGCATGTGTGAGCATGTCCACATGTCAAATTAGCTCTGTGGAAATGCATCATACATGCGCCCATAAATCGGTAATCTTGTACTATTGTTTACTTCTGCAGCTGGTTCGTAGAAAATTGTGGGAACAGGACTTGTGTTTTCATGATGAATCTGTCACAATGGTGTCCTATGATTTCTTTTAGAGAGCAGAGTTGTTGCCATGACACTGTGCTTTGACATCCAATCTCAAATGCTGACATGGAAGAGATGTTGGATGAGCTAAAGGCTACATTTCAATGTCCTAGTTCAAGAGGGTTGTGGATGGGTTTCTGTGGCCTGGCCCGCTGCCTGGAGCCTTACAAGGTTTCTGAACCCAATATGATCCTTTAGATTCTCGCTTAATACCCTAGTAAGAGTCCATTTCACTCAAATGAACCCAAGTACAAAAGTCACATGTGACATGGCAACGGCTTTTTGTGTTTAAATAATGAAATAATTATGTATTGAACATTGGGAGTTAATCATGTTGTCTACTCTTTACGTAAAATTCTAGCCGCAAGCTAATTATCTGTCTAATCACTTTCCTCTCTTCCATCGTCTATCCTTGTCCCTCCATCTTTCTGTCATTGTATCATGAACACACGTGCACCCATGGCATGGGGCATTCTTGGGGCAATCGCTTCCGCCTGTAAAGGTAAGTGCTCGGCTTGCCCCATGTATGAACTCACTGCAGCACATGAACAAGCATGAACTCAAGTGTGAACCTGGTCCTGCAGAGGAACATTACCTTCAAGATGATCTATGATAAAACACACACAGATGCTGCACCATTGTCAGAAGCTTAGATGTACCATACATTACTATCTTCATCTTCATCCCGAGAAGTCTCCACTGTCAGTCTGGGCCATGTAGACGGCACTCATTCTCAGGCTTGGCAAGAAACAGTTCCAGTATCACATTGTCTTTTTTTTGATTAGGCAAGACAAGCCAATCAGCATTACAGTATCAGTCTGGGCTCTGTGCTTTTGGTTCCACTATCCCTGTGCATAGCATTTGACCTCCTCCCAGCACATTTCTCTCAGTACATTCCAAAACATAATTGATCTGTTATAAATTTCAGTAAACAATGTGTATCACAGTCTTCCATGTATTTTCAAAAAACATTGTACTCAACAGACAGAGGGCTTGCTGAGAAGAGGACTGCACTCAGAAACTGATTTCATCAGGTGGATTAGATGTTTGTACCCAGTGTCTAGCACCATATGAAATCAGTGTTCTGGGAGGTGGAATATCAACATGTACATTCTGTACATGGAAAAGGTTATATAAAAGTATGTGTTATGTTATACTCACTTGACATGTCTGTATTTCTGTTATGGACACTACCTGACAAATACCTTAATGTTGCATATTGGTGTTACATATAAAACGCTTTAAGGCCTTTGTTAATGCAGTTATCTTAAAATGAGTTATGCCCATTTATAAACAGATTACTAATCTCTGGAGTAATGCTTCACTACAACATCATGTTATGTGACATTTGTACAAATTCTAAATATATTGTATGTTTAATATGTAGCCAATAAAAAATGTATAACATCAATTTGAATACTTGTGTTCATCCAAATTTTTTCTCAATATCTCTGATGAAAACAATCTGTGGATTCACGTGGATTTGTTATACAGAGCTGCCATGCCCTCTTTTATGAATTTATGAAGACAAGCATCTGACAGCTACCCTGATGAAAGTGAAATGGATATTCTTATTAAGATGATGCTGTACGATTTAAAAGTTTATGATGATTTTTTTTTGACTGCTCTCCTCCCAGACCAATGGATATAATGGTGATGGTAAACTATAATAAACCACTCGGACGTAATCTTTAATTTAATGGAAATTAAGTAGTTATAGGGCTTTATATTACCAGCTTGTCATGGAGCGAGCTCAAGCTTAAAGTGCTTATTCAAAGTCAATTGGAATTTCAGTTCAGCAGATGTAATGCAGTTACAAGCAGGCATATTTGTGTAATATGGAAATACATTTTTGCCACATATGTCATTGAAAGAAAATAAGGATATTGTGTTCTTTGTATAGTATAATTTTCTTATCAACATTGACATTAGTTTTAGAATAACATGATTTTAAGTAAATACATGTCTTGTTCATAGTTAACATATAGCTGCTTTTATGAATATTTGATAATGTATCACATTACCTTTCTCACTTAGAAATTCTAATGTATGTTTTGTTCACATGTGTATATAAATAACAATAATAAGCATATAAAATGCTATATACAATTTGCATTATTAAGTATAAAAAAATAGATTTAAGTAGGCCTATATTGGGGAAAGAATGGTCAGAGAGAATTTGATTTAACATTATAACATCTTTGGTGGTTTTGTTGAAGTCTCTTTCCTATAACTCCTCCCATTTCATTGTATCGTAGCTACAAACCTACTGAGCCGTTTCCCTATTGGTCCTTTTTCAAGAATCTGCCATATTCAAACATCCGTCACTGAACGTCTATATTTTTTGTATCCTTGTATCTTATGTTTCTCGTTTTGTATCTTTTGTTTCCCGAATTAAGTAAGACTTTCTTAAAAAATTTTTTTTACAATTCTGTCTTTTATACGCAAGTACTTTTAACGCGATCTACAACTAAATGGAGGAAACGGGGGAAGTAATTTGGAGCACGACAGAGAACACAAAGCTTAAGCTTCGCAGAGTGTCCTCGAGGACTTCAACAATCAGCATTAACAGTGCTGCAGAGCCGTCCCCCGAAATACGAAGGAACATCAAAAAGTAAACTCGACACACCATCTTATTTGAACAAATGTATATCTTCGTTTGTATTTCATAGTATTGAGCATTTTGAGGTGAAACTAGGGTGCCATTGGTTTGGCTGACAGTGGCTGGCACACAGTGGTCTTTCAGCTACTATCATTGTTACAAGTGGTACATACGGTACACTTCCTTACTGTTACTTTTAGGCTTGGCTACAGCCCTAGTTAGGATCAGAAATAATAGTAGCCTATTATAAATTTAATATAAGCTTAAATAACTTTGTTTATTATTTTCCTATTTGCCAGTATTAACAATAATAATGATAGCCTAATAATAATAACAAAAGTGTTTATGTGAAATATGCACGAATTAAAAGCAGGGAGAAGCTTTCATCATTGTTCACACAATTGTAAATTATATGGGGATAGGCCAGGTTAAATAAAGGCAATGTATTCTGACTCTCCACTATAATAGGTCCCTTGTTCTTAATGTGCAGTATATTTTATTAATTATATAATTAGCCCTCCTTCATAACCATTGCTTTACTCCTTCTAACTTGTAGACCTCCACTGCAGAGAGGCAGCTCTTTTACCTTTCTTACTCCAGGAACGCCATGGGACTTCAGTCTAGTGAGTCACCATCAACAATACAATCCATGTGTCAACCAACTATGTGTTCTGCTTTAAAGGTGTAGTCAGCAAATTTACGATGATACTCTTTTAGTTGAATTAAATGAAACTCACGGTCCGCTAGCTGTAAGTTCTGTGTGTGAGCTGAAAAAAAAAGGAATCTGGTGTTTCTACACACTGCTCTGTAAATGGAACATAAACAAAGTGGTGTAGACCACACAACACTATCCAGTTTATTTCCATGCGGAGGCGGAGCTGCTGAGTGCTTTTTTGTTTTGATCAATTTAAAATATAATCAGTGTTTCTCCAAAATGACTGGCTGCACCTTTAATCTAGTCTAGCTCATGCACAGTATGTGTTTGCTTAATTTATTAGTGGCATAACTTGCAGATGTATTCCAAATTGTTGCATTTGATAATACAACAACAGTTCTCCTGGAATTATTCTATAATATTTTAATATTGTTTATTAATAGTTAGTATTAAACATCTGTTCAATGCTTGCATTATTTAATGTAACCTATTGGTATTCCATCACAGAAGAGAAAGCGCAAAGACAAGGAGGATGACACAGTCAGCTTGTCTAGTTTTGACCTTAAGGTGAGAGCAAAGCCACTGTCTGAACTAGGGGTGCACAATATATCGATTCAGTATCGTTATCGCAATATCACGTTGCGCAATATCATATCGAAACTGTTGCAA
>JAODLL010000016.1:254278-265866 GCA_026546735.1 Forbesichthys agassizii
AACATCTGCCTTACTTAAAAAAGGCAGGCAAAGGCACTTAAGCCATCAGTACAATCCAGAGACATGGAAAGAGAAAGTTACATCAACGGAAGTTCGATATTCACACGGTCACATGGTTCATGGAGAGGCAAAAACTATGGCAAAAAAGTTCCAGGAAGTTCTTGGTGGGCAATTTGAATATATATATACAGATATAAAACTTAATTTTTTTGGTAATCAGTAGTTAATTAATGCACCGATTTACATTTAAAATACGAGTTTAGAGGGTACCTCCAGTATTTAAGCTAACTTCAGGGAACTATTTTGAGGCTCCACGATCGGTCCATAGGAGGGAACATAGATGACACGACTGTCTCTTTACATGGCTCTGGTACAGCATGATTATAGTGCGCCGTCAGTGACCGTCAGTTAAAGTTAAGCATGTAAAATACTGCAGTGCTCAGTAGCATGCAAAGGTACTGTAGTGGTCTTCAAAGGAAAGTTCTGGATACACATTTGATCTGTTCTAATCTTTAACCCTATTGGCCAGTGACCCCCTGGGCTATAGGACTGCTTGGACACTGGGCCTCTGTCGGTGATTCTGGTTCTGGGTGGGCCCAATCCATCCACGCATGCAGCAAGCCAGCCGCTCCACCCTGGGCATTCAGGGGTGATATACTCTACACTCCATAGCCTTTATCAGATGAATGCAGTGTCTGGAGCAGGTGTCTGTGCCAAAATTCCATTCCCATTTAAACTCCCCAACCCATACCAGGGACATAATCCTATTAGGACTAATTGAGTGAAGTCGGCAGTCTCCTTCAGTTAAACTAGGTTCAGGCCCTAATAGGATTGAAAGGAGGGAACGGGGGCAATACGTTTAAGCGGTGGAATGCCGGTGTGCGTGGCTGTGTGCGTTGGCATCAGCACATGCCTTACTGGTGGGGAAGAGGGGGTGGCGGGGGAATGGGGGCTGCAGGCCTGTCCAGAGGCAAGATGGCACCCTGGGGAGAGAGGATGCTCCGGTATGTTTGTGTGTGACAAGGAGTTAAGTATTTTTTCCTGATAAAACATAAGAATGATTTGCTAACTAAAGTGGCATCAGTAAGACAGGTGCATTGTGATAAAGCTATAGTTGCATTAAATTAAAATCTAGCAAATACAGACATTTTTGACTAAGTACATTTTAACTACGTTTAATTCATCATTAATCACACCACCATCAACCCCCCACCCCCGTTCACCAAATATAAACATAAATTGGATGAAAAATAATTGAGCAGGCCTTTTTTTGCAAGGCCTGCGGTTGCATTGGAGAGTTAATATGCTTCATGGGACGCATAGTGTTATCGGTAGTACATTTTGGTACATGACATGTCTGCAGTCACGCTTCAGATGGGACACACAATAAACTGCTCAATACACAATAAAAGCAATAAAAGCATTAGCTCCTGTCTGTTCTGCTAATCATGTTGAACACAGGATTCCTTCATTGCTGTGACCCTGCTAGACTTCTGGACTCTCTTTATCTCTGGTCACGTGCAGAATAATATTGTCATTGTTTCCTGTCTCATGGAATATGTTGCATGTTAACGGTTTACATGCATTTATATATATGTATAATGTTTATATACTTATACGAACCTGTGACATATTACTTATAGTTAAATTAATTCAGTAATAGCAATCGTGCATGTAAGCAGGACCAACTATATTACATATTTTAATATATTGCAGTTTAACAATATGTTGGAAATCATCAGAAATCGTATTAATTATTCAAATGAATCTTTTCCTTTATTCATATTACGTGTCATCAGAACGTGGTCTAATGCTGTAAGTTTGGAACAGCAATATGTAATTATATTATTTCCTTTTTCTGTTTACACATTCTTTTAGAAGAGCTTATCTCTCTGCTCAGATGAATACTCCCGCTTCAGGCTATATACCCACCTAAAAGCCCTAGCTCTTTCCACAAATACTAAACCCACCTCACACACAGAGAGAAGCATCTCAGTAAGATATAGGCACCCATGGCTATACCTGTATTCTAATCAGTGTAAAGCATTAGCAACAGCCTGTTTTCTATAGCCTTAGGAAATACACAGCAGAATTAATAGGTATTTTGATCACGAAATGTAGTTTAACAAGCATATCAAACTCACCAAAATAGTAGAAAATATATGGGAACAAAATGAAATATTGAAAAGTGCTGTTTCTTCCTGGATGGTCAGGTTTGCAACACGAGTGGACCGTTTATCGATATCAATAACAGGACACTACAGAGATGGACAGCCCAATATAAGCCATGATGTTTACTGTAGCCATAACATTCCCGAGTTGAGGCCTGCATTAATACAGTCTGTTATTTATTTGGTAGAATCCCAGGGATAGACTACAGTGCATACCACCTTCACGTATCAGGAATGACCACAGCATGTGTGGAATCACTTGATGTGGAAATGTTCCAGACACCTGAATGCAAACACCACCCAACTTAGGCACATTTGTATTGGTATTTCTGTGTGAAATGGGCACACAGAGAGAGAGAGAGAGAGAGAGAGAGAGAGAGAGAGAGAGAGAGAGAGAGAGAGAGAGAGAGAGAGAGAGAGAGATGAGCAGAGTGGAGGGAAGAATAAATCTAAGAATTATATGATTTGGTGTTATTCAAGGTGTCTGGGCCCAGCGAGAAGGCGTGTCAGTGTTGGGCGAATCCTTGGCCATCCTCAAAGAGCGACGGCTTGCACAATTAGCCACGCGACCTCTCACCCCGCTCAGAATAATTGATGAATAACAGAGGGGATAAAGACAAAAGGCGCTGAGCGGTTTGCTTGAGTGGCGAGGGAGGATAACACATCAAAGAATGCCGTTAATTGGCCCTCTGGCTTTCACTCTTTGCCCTATTTCTTTCAATTCATTGACTCAAAATAATGGGTTCAGGTTCATTATCAACAGGTCGCGAGGGTTGGGGAGTGCCAACATTCAGGATGGGAGTTAGGCGTGTGTATGTGAGAGGACATATATGGGTGTGTGTGTACCGGTGGAGAGAAACATGTCTGTGTGTGCGTGCTTGTGTTTAGCTGCAGTAATGGTTCAGTGTTAGCCTGCACGGGCCCTCAAAGACCTAAGGATACCAGCGCCTCACAGGAGACTGGTCCTGTAGCTACGCTGCACAGAGAGTCAAACGGTGACAGTTTGTTGTTGTTTCTCAAGGTTAAAGTGCGTCTTTTATCCAGCGAGCCAGAGTACATCGGGCTAGTGTCATCACAATGTTGGAATATAACTGGTATGGACAGGTAAGTCAAACAAACTCACCTGTTGCAAGTTATCAGACCTGTATCAGACAGACACTAGCATGCTTTGTGCCGCTGCTCTTAACAAATTATAGACCAACCATGACCACATTTAGACGTGGCTATATCAAATTAGCATTTCATAGAATGCCACATATTTTTTTGATTTACAATAGAAACATAACGTCTTATAGGCAGTGTAACATCAAATCATAGCCTTTACAAACTCTTGCAGTGTTAACTACATTTCCATTAGATTTAATCAAATTCTTAAGCAATAGGATTTGGATTTGAGCATACAGTGAATTAATGAATGCATAGGCATTTTAACAGATATGCGCATGACCAACATGATTAATACATTGATTAATGCTAAAAATACTTGAAATAATTGGTGAAAATTAAATGAATGAACATTTCTTAATGATTTCCTGATAAAACATGAATATACAGCCCCCTTGAAAGGTCAAGTGCAGGAACATGAACACCAGCAGTTCATGGGACAGCAAAGTGCAAATGTCTCTGAATCT
The DNA here is from genome assembly GCA_026546735.1 of Forbesichthys agassizii. NCBI lineage: Eukaryota > Metazoa > Chordata > Actinopteri > Percopsiformes > Amblyopsidae > Forbesichthys > Forbesichthys agassizii. Next base: position 258,081 of record JAODLL010000016.1, read on the forward strand.
ATTGACTGTGGCTGTATATTAGTTAACACAGAATACCTTGTATAATAAGTTGTGAATGTGTTTGTTCTTACGGGAACTCCCGTAGGACATTAATTAAAGTGAATGTCATAAATATATGGTTAATATGGTAACATTATGGTAACTTTTCTAATATTATGTCTTTTAGTGTTTGTTTTTTCCCAGAATAAACAAAGTGCTTATAGGGAATGCAAATATATGGAATTCCCTTGATGATAACATGTCATACATTGTTTATTTTTATGTTTAGAGTGATACTGGTAGCCTAATTATATACAGAGCATATTGTGTTGAATAATTAGCATTGAGCCTATAACCTGAATTAAATAACACCATAAATTGTCAAATTCACCTTACTTCTGGTGTAGATTTTGCACGGATCAATTGTCTCTCAACTGCCGACATTGCTCTTTTCCCTAGTTCATATTGCTTAAAGGCGACACTGGCATAAAATTAGCCACAACTAAATTAGACATACCCCAAACAAACTAGACATATCCCGAACACTGCGGTTACTGTTTCTGCATGACCTATCCTGGCATGTGTAGAAATGTAGCAAAAAACATTCCAGACATGCACACTGACAGTCATTCACCTTTAATTCCTTTCCATAGCCCCCCCCCCCCATTCCTTCACACACACACGCACATCACACCCCCCCTCTCCTATATTTTGTTTACTCACATCTACTGGAGGCCAAAGTTTTGAGGAAAACGTCCAGATCATGTGAAGTTACTCACACTCACACCCATTTACACACCATGAAAAAGGGGTAAACCCAATTGCCGCAGCTAAGGGTGTTTGATACACGTGATCCTGTGGAAAATGCTCCTTGCAACCTGAAACATCTCAGCTGTTCTCATGGGTGAATTTACAATTAAGCTTCCCCTTTGTACTTCTTATCCCCGTATTTCCTCTGTGGGTGTTTTAATTGTCTTTCAGATAGTTTTCACATACCTTGGTGAACTATGTCAAGCAATTAATACCCTAAAATACATCTTTTAAGTGAATCTTTTGCTCATCGCGGCTCCCCACAGGGATGAAAAGAGATCTGTCGTCTCACGTTAGACTCCCTGTGGCTGGCCGTCAGATCGCACCCACAGCCGGGAATAGACATGGAATGGAGGCATGCATGTGCGTGTATGCTGTTGTATGTTGCTTTAGCAAGGACAATGTAAAATAATAAATACGACAAATTCACCCCCACATCCCAATGCTGCATGGAAATGTGAGTCATGTTAACACTTCCAAAGGCTTATGCTACTGTACAATAGACATGCACATTAGGAAAACAAGGCTTATGCTACTGTACAATAGACATGCATGTTAGGAAAACAAGGCTTATGCTACTGTACAATAGACATGCACGTTAGGAAAACAAGGCTTATGCTACTGTACAAAACACATGCACATTGGGGGCATTGTGTTAATAGGATATCCTGTGTGCAAATGAAAATATGAATATTTTCTTTAGCCGTGTGAACACCTTAGTAGTCATATAATGTAGACGAACACCATGTTCATTTTAAACCTTTAGCCACAGAGCACTTCCACACGAGACCAGCATAATGTTTGACACTGACTCTCTGATAAGCAGACATGAGATGGGTTTATCAATTTCCTTTGTCCAATGTTCTGGTTGGCCAGATCATGATGGAGTCAGGGCCTGCTCCTGGAGTTGGAGGTGTACTGTAAGACGAGGGGTTTGTTCTGGACATTGACCCATTGCTTTTTGCCTGCACTGGGCTCTGACTAGGGGTGAAGTCTGATCCAATGAATCAAGTGAGAGAACACAGCTATAATATAGACATGTATTCTCATTTAATGCATTTTTGATTTAGGAGAATTAGACATTTGGACACAGGTTGACATAGAGGTTTCAGCTTGTTTAAGAGAACTGCTAGGGTCTGAAGAACCAATAAACAGATAAGAGATAACATACATTGGCTCAGTAGGTGTGTGCAGACAGTGTGGAAAGGCCTAACCGATGCAGGCTGACTCGTGTCTTTGACATGCTGCTTTAGTACCCAGCCCAAAGAGATGTCCTCATATGTGAAGACACTTTTACCCTCAGCATTGGCAGAGAGCATTTTTAGCTGTTTGGCGGGAGGCACTCCTCATTAGCATCCCCAGAAGCATCCTCGTTCCAACGACCGGGCCATAAAGATAGCCGAGCGACGCAAACAAACAGTTCTTTGTTCAGTGCACAAACGGGGTATTATTAGTGTGTGCGGGTAAGGTCAAATTTGATCTAATTTTCTGCTTAGTTCTTATTAAACAGCTATTGCATTATTTAATTTCCCCACAATCAAGTTAAAGGGTGGGGGTGGGGGCAGAGGGGGAGCAAAATCAATACATCTCCAACGAAAGCTTTTGAACAGTGGTTCGAAAATCCAGCCACAAATGCACTTAAGTTCGTTAGTGGGATAGTAAGATGTTCTCATTGATGCCTGGTTGAGCTTCAGAGGTCACAGGGGTTAGCTGGAAACGCGGCAGAATAAACGTAGATTGTAATCTTCTGTCTGCTTGTTAGCTGGAGACCTGCTTTTTAAAGCCCTGGTGTCTGATCAATGAAGATTGGGTGACGATAAACGTCAAAAGAAATCAGATGGAAAACCACGCTGTAGTGAAACACACACCACTAATGGGGAAAAATTAATATGTGAAGGCTTGATATTATATTTTGAAGAATTATTTCTTTTGCAGAACCTTGAAATGCAAAAGCAATGCTTTGGTTTTGATCTAGTCTATTACACATGTTTAAACAGAAACAGTCTTATTTGCTATAATGGTGAAATTAACACTTTTCTACTGATATTAACAATTTGGAAAAGTTTGTTTTCCATTGAAATCTATGAGAAAATATTAAATAATACATTAAGGCCTAATTTATGTTTGCCTTTTCTATTAATCCTTTTAATATTTTGATCTTTGATTTTTGTTATTTTATGATTTATTGTCATTTGGAGTACAGGTGATTATATTTTCATTGCCAATAGGATGAAATATTAAATAATAATTAGCCAGTATAAATGAAAGAAAAAAAAAGAAAAAAATTAGACCAAAGGCTTGACTTAATATATGCAGTATTGGCCTATTGTTTTTCCATCTATGTTGTTTGTCTTTATTGTGAAGTCGTAAACACTGACAACAAAGGACTTAAAGTCAGGGTTAGCTACTCTCGAGAATGCTTGCTAACTTCAAGCTTAATCAAAACAATATCCCTCCACAGCGCTGTTGTGAGCGGTATTTGCCACTTTGTTTATGGTTCTATTTACGGAATCATGGCTGTGTAGCAGTATTTAACAGATATTTTTTCAGCACACAAAGACAATGGTAAACTAGCGAAATGTGATTAGATATTTGGTGAATTTTAAAGGTGTATTACAATTAGCTTACAATACAGTAGCTGAATATACAGGTTACAGGCACTGACTATAACAGTTTTATACTTAAAGGTATAGTCAGCTATTGCAAGCTAAATGTAAGACACGCCTCAAAATAACATTTAAATGTAAATCACAATGCAATCTGAATTTACTGCACAATAAAATAAGGCGTGATCCAACCACAACAAAATTACTTCATATGTTACATTACAGCAATGTCTGCTGAAAGTTGAAACTGAGAATATAGCTAAAAAATGTGGTTAGTTGTGGTGGATGTGTATCATTGTGAGATAGAGCTTTTGACATGGTTTCTGAGTGCAGTGGCGCAGGAGATGTTTTTTAGGTGGGAAGGGGAGGTGGGGGGGGGGGTTATTTTCTTGAGTATAGACTGACAACATCATTGATCTTTAACCATTTTCATTGTTCATGAACCAAATTATATAATGGCTTTATACTCTTTGTTGTCTTAAGCTGTTTTAGAGCAGTTGTTTGGTTTTGAAAAGGCTTTAGTTTAGCGAGCTGAGCTTGTCTCATAGTCAATCATGTGCATAATTTTAATAGGACTTCATAGTAATAGCTTGAGCCCACCAGGGCTCCTTTTCACTGTCTGCCAAACAGAGATTAAAGTTGTCTACAGTACAGAACTGTCAGCAATGTTAAGTGCCTCTCTGTGGTTTTAGCTCACTGGATGGTGAGGGTTCAGATTGAAGCACTGCATTAAGCAAGGAGTCCAGCCATAATGCCCACAATGCACCTCTCCATGATAACCCTCGCCATTTTGGTTCCACATTGAAAAAACTCATGAAATTCTCTTTGGGGATAGTTAAATCTAGCTATATCTATATTTATGTGTGTTTTTTGGGTGGGCTAATTTTCTAATCTGCTATTGTTATTTCAATTCAGGGAGACAGGGAAATACAACAGGTGTTTGACTTCTGGTGCACGGAGGCATGACAATTTCTCCCCGAATTGGGAAGGCCAAGGAGAAAGTATTTAAAAAGAATACTGGTAAAACATCTGACAGTGCTAGCAATTACTGGTATGACTCTAGCTACTGCTAGTTCAACTAGCACAGAGCTGCTTCAACGTAAACACTGATTTTGTGATATAGGCACCCCTGAACTAATCTGACACGCCAGATGAATTGTTGTCACCACTCCATCTGGGGAGCCATACATTGAAACTGTTTGTAAAGGACAGGTACATTCGCAGTTGATTGGCTGAACCTTCGGGTCGTTTTCACTGTCAGCAAACCTTATCCACACCCGTTGATTAAAAAGTTCAGTTGCTATTCGGACACATTCAAAATGATTCCTATAGGCTTTCTAGACTGACTCTCATGGCAAAATTAAACTGAAACTCGTGAGATTAGGATGGTCTCACAAGGGTACCCCGGAACAGCTAAGACCCAAGCTCAATGTTGATGTCTAAACCACACATGTCCGCAAAAGTTTGGGCACTGGAGGGAAAGTGTGTGTGTGTGCGTGTGTGTGTGTGTGAGAGTGTGTGCATGTGTGTGTGCAGGACCTTGACCTCACCATCGCTCTCAGGTGAGCCATGTGAATAGGGCCCTTGTCGACCCTCACAGACAAAATAACATGCTCTAATCGATTTAGTGTAATTTTAACATTAGTCTATTAATTGCATCTCTGCTTATATTGCCAAAATGCAACGCAAATGGCCTTCAACGGGGACCACAATATGTGAATTAAAGAATAGGTAATTAGCTACACTTGTACAACGTTTTTGTATCACACTTTATGAAGCGTCATATAAAGTTTATGAAGCTAAGCAACACATTTTCTCCAAATAAAATATCCTATCAAGATAATACACACACACACGCACACGCACACACACAAACACACATATGTGTGTGCAATGCGCACATCCACTTTAACATGTAATCCAGTCAAAATGGCTGTAATATTTAATTCATATGAGATTCATTAAAAGTGCAGTGCTGGTGCGGTGTGCATTATGCATTCCTTTTCTAGCAGGATAAAACAGCCCTCAGATGTGGGCGCAGCACTTTGAAGTGTTGTCTCAGAAGCAGACCAACTCTTACAGGAAGTCCCTGATGTTTAAAACATGCCGTGCACAGGGGCTAACAAAGGTGAGCACCCCAGGTTTTGCCCCCGATGAGGCAAAAATGGCCAGCCAGGAGTTTCATGGCACGGAGGTGGATTTGTAGTGTACACACACACACACACACACATACATGGACAACAAATTAACAAAATACCGTATGGGGGTACAGGTGCGCAAACACCTTCACCTCCCGGAGGCAGATTTGTACAAAAACACACACACGAGTGGACCATAATTCTCAGATATGCTATTAATACTATGCACTATAAAACACACATACACACATATAGCCACACACACACATACACACACGTATGCCATAATTCTCATATTACAGGATGACAAATGCGAGATAAAGCGACCGGCTGCCATTTAATTTCAGTAAGAGTTTACAATTTGCAGTGAAAACGTAGTCGCTACAAAGTAGGCAGGGCGAAAATAGACAAGAGGTCTAACTTATTCTAATTCTAAGCGATGCGACATGACAACTACCAATATATAATAATAGAATATTTAACCATAATAAACCCAATAAGCAATCACAAGCAAAGAACACCACAAGAGTGTCTCCCTGGTTGGTCGTTAATAAACACACGTTGCATGTTCATAAACACAAACACACGCACATTAGTGAGAAGAATGAAGAATAGTTATTCACCATCTCATTCTCTCTCTCCATTTGGTTAAACTAACTGCTGGCACCATTAACCGATCATAACGTAGAAAAGGAATTTCCTTTGCAAAGAAATCGCAGACAATGGCTCAGTTTAACATGCTTCACTGACCCGGGCAACTGACTTTCATTGTCAGGTTAAGGGGCTGCTTTTAATACTAGTGCTTCTCTCGCTGAGTCAATATATGCAGTTGGCATTCCAGTCCATATAGTTTTATGTTGAAATTACACTTTTCCACCCCACACATTGGAAACACATTGTGCAGGCTAGGGTGTTGTCTGCACCAGGGCTGTGTAGAAACCAGATTTTCCTTTCAGCGCGCATACAGAACGAACTCTTATCGGTCCTTGAGGAGATATTTGGTGAATTTGACAAAAAGCGTATTAGCTTATTATCGTATTAGCTTACAATCGCTTACTATGCTATCTAACTCAGTGTGATCATCTTGTTTTTAGATTTAAAATCTAGTTGGACTTGTCTCTAATATAAATGACTTAAAATAAATTTCACTTACTGCACTGGCAGCCAAAGGTGATTGTTTTAAGCATAATATTAATATTATTATATTGTATATTATATTTAAATGTTTGTATTGATCTCTATATTTGCCTATGTACACTGCAATGTAAGTTGTCCTTGAGTGTCTTTTTCAAAGGCATCCTGAAAAAAACAAAAAGAAAAAGTATTATTCATATTTTAGCACTTATGTGATGGGGCATTTTTTGCTACACTATTTAAGGCACGTGCATTATTAAATGTGATGCCTGTGCGTGTGCATGCATCCGGCTCTCTGTATTTCGAAGGGTTTTGGTTCTGTTTGGCCTGTGATGGGCGCGATGGCAGTGATGTTGCAAGGGCCTGCTTGCAGGGCTGTGTTGTCATTCGGATAACCTGCAGGAGAATGTGCTGATGTGGCCGGGATGTTCTGCAGGCAGGCAGGAAGATGTGGTGATCCAAAGACAGGAACTCACTTACTGTCAGCAACAGCCCCCCCTCACCCTAACGGCTGCAATTCTGCCTCTGTCAGGCCTTTCTCTGACCAAGCACACACACACACACACAGACACACACACACATGCCACACAAAGGAAATAGCCCGTGTAGCTCCCCAGTAAGCTGATGTGTCATGTCTCCCTTTTGCTTTTCCGACATTTCTGCAAGGCACGGGAAAGACCGCGGTCCTGCTCCACAGTCTGTGGTGCAGAGAGAGAGAGAGAGAGAGAGAGAGAGAGAGACAGAGAGAGCGAGAGAGAGACCGCTCTTGGCCTGGACGTGACAGCCCTTGTTCTATAGATTGTAGCAGCTCCAAGGTTTGAAGGGAGGTTGCTGACACTTGGTGGAGCCATGAGTCGCTGTTGTGTGGTGAAAGTAGTCACCTTGACAGAGATCCAGCTTCTACAGGTAGGCGGCAGGCCCGGCGAACTCACTCAACACAATGCACAGACAGACAGACAGACAGGCAGGCATGCAGACAGACGGACATGCCAGCGAAATAGAACGTGGTGACAATGGCAGACAGTGGTCACAAGGGTGGGGGTCTGTGGGGAGTGTGTGTGTGTGTGTCTGTGGGGGGGGGGGGGGGGGGGTGCTTCAAATCCAGAGGGAACAATATTA
>JAODLL010000016.1:265966-276373 GCA_026546735.1 Forbesichthys agassizii
AATACATGTCATTAGGTCAAAACATCTTGATATATATATATATATATATATATATATATATATATATATATATATAAAATACACTGTTATGGTCTTGTGAACTTTTTCCGGTCTGTTCAACGTGATTGGTTGGTTTGGTTCAGTTGCTTAACTGAAGATTTCCCTCCCCTGCCACGTAAAACAGGAACCATGAGAGCTTCCTTAAAGTTCAGGCTTGACTAGCTTGGGAAAAGGGGCCCGTCTTAATTTGAGGTCAGCTTGATGTTGTGTGATGAGTCAAAGTTCATTTGTTTGGGGTTTGGGGCTTAGCAACGTTTCGTAAGAAGGATCAACTATTAAGAGTTAAACCAACGTCATTGAACACATAAGTAATACAATAGAGTGTTAATTAGAGTGCAAATGGCATGCCTGAAGGTGCAGTAATTGTGTTAAGCCGCCATAAGTGCACAAGTAACAAAGCTCTTCAGTGTGATTCATAACTGTAACTCATAGAATCAAAATCATATTTGGTGGGTAAGTATAATCTCACCAGAGGTGAATTGACTGTTGAGCATAGAAAGAATAGACTCTCGTAGAACTCAGAATAGACATATTGAGATAGAGATAATCCTAAATAAACTCACAAAGATGACTTGCAGTAGTACATAGAACAACAACAGATACAGTGACAGATAGGAATGGGAAAGCAATATACACTGTGGGGGAATGATTAGGGCGAGAGAAAGTTGCCGTGGCAGCGGGATTAGGCTAATGCATATACTCTCCCCCCGCGGGCATGTTCAGACATGATACCATGCTTAAATGGATCAATCCATCCTAATTAGTTGTACAGTACAATGCATCACACCGTTTTGCAGTGTCAACACACCCAGGAACACAAGGAATGGAGGATCTCTATTGTTTACCATGAGGGGAGCCATAATCTTTCATTTTGATAAGAACATGCTTTCCCTGATCCTACAGCACTGCTTCCATCTTGGATAGATAGTTTGGGGAGAAAAACAGGCAGCAAGCAAACTCAAACAACTGCTGCTATTGGAATGTCTAGGAGTCTCTTTTGTCTTCTCCATCTCGATCCCCAAATTTGACCTCTGCGTTTATCTCAATCTACGCTTTACAAGTCAGATGTCACATGAAATCTGCCGTGCACGTTTAGCGCGGCGTGACGACTCCCAAGGAAATATATACAAATGCGAATTTGACACGCACGTGTGTCCGTAAGATATAACTGCCAATCCCAGCCGAGTCAGTGACAAGGCTGCCTTAACACAGATGTTGCGTGTTTTCCCGGGGAACTCTGGTCATGCTGTAGGAAAACAGTTTTGCCTCTGTTCGGCCGGTTGACCTAGCTAGCCTTTTCATCTCATGGGATGCTATTTTCAACACACACAACTGTCTGTTTGGGAAGCCCTTTCAAACGCATGGGGTTCTGATAATGGTGGTCTTAGTCATTCAAGGCCCTGTGCCAGGTCAAACCATAGGCCTGGAAAGGCATGCTAGCTATATGGTGAATAGTGGCCCTTATTTGACTATGTTACAGCAGGTTTATCAATTGGAAGAATGGTCAAATACGTGGCATTGGAGAGCTGTGGCTACAACCCATATACCGCTAGGCTTAAAGGTACAGTGAGCTATTGCAAGCTAATTGTAAGCTAATACACTTGTGTTATGTAAAATTCATCAAATTTCTCCTCGCATTTCGCTATCTTATCGTTCTCTGTGCGTGCTAAAAAAAATTATCCGGTACGTCTACACTGCTCACAACAACAAGCCGTAGTACCACGCTTTGCTTCACAATGCGTTTCAATGTGTGAGGTTGCTCTGCGGAGGGATATTGCCTGTGACAAAGCCTCGGGCCCTGGGCTTACTTACCTCCCTGCCAGATTGCGATCACTTCATGTTTGTGCTTCAGGTCATACTTGTCTAAGACCCATCCCAAGTGCAGTTGTTTTTGTGTAGTTGACTGAAAGTGTGAATGACACGCATTCTCATTGTGCCTGTGATCTGCGTGATTCCCTGCTGAATGACTATTTTCTCTTCCTCCTTTCAATTTCTCTTCTTCTTTCTCTAGGTTTCCCTCAGTGGCAGCATGCTGGACATCTATGGGGGAGAACAAGGTATGAATCCCTCTAATTCTGGAATGAGTCCCACCTCTAGCCCCTCAAAGCTCACTGTTAAAAGGGAATACACAGGTATGAACTCCTACCATAGCGCTAAGCCGCTAGACAAATTATCCGGCTTATCAGTAATCAGATGCTGATGTTAGATTTCTGCTTGAATTACAGAAATGCTCTAAGTGCTCTGTGGAACGAAATACTGATCAAAATAAAATAAAAACTGTTAAACTTTTCACTAAAATATATAAATATCTTATGTTTTAGGCAGACATTACATTAAATTACAATAATGAATGTGTCTTAAAATGTATAGGATGAAATAATAACATCAGCAACACACAACCTCTCACAAAGAAAGGAGTTAGCAATGTGTGTGTGCGTGTGTGTGTGTCTATCCTTGGTGAAGTCCAATTAACGTATGTCAGACAATCAGACAAGCGGGCTAATACGCAGTAAGTTGATTCCTTGGCGATAACAGGGACCAGTGTTTGGCTAATAGCAGCACCTACAGCTGTCTGACAGCTGTCACCGGCAGTATAGCCGTCGGTTTGTTTCATAGACTGTACAAACTATTGTGTCACCCACTGTAGAAAACACAGAGCTCTTTGGGATGTTTGTTAACATCACACTGCAAAAACGATATCTAATTTAGTGCAATAATCTTGTTTTTAGATTGAAAATCTAGTTGGACTTGTTTCTAATATAAATAACTTATCTAGTGACTTAAACTAAGTAAATGTGCACTAACTTTAACAAATCTTATCAAGTGAATTTTACTTACTGCAATGGCAGCCAGTTTTGCTTGTTTTAAGCAATAGTCAGCTCATAGCTAATATATTTGCACTTATATTTGATAGTGCATTTTTAGCAGTCCACGCATCAAGCAGAGAAGCCTACAGTATAGTGTTCTGGGAAATAGACGGAATGCCTGAAGACCTCTTCACTCTCGACGAGAAAATAACTAAATTACGGCCCGTTTTATTTGAGTGCGGAGCAGACAATGGGCTGTTACACAGTTTAAAATGTCTTCATTCAATCAACAAATTGGGAAATCCAATCTTAGGTCCCCAATTATATAATTTGGGAGAATGTGAATGCAAATATGGATGCACTCGCATCTGTGCTTTTGCTCGGGAGAGTAACAAATTTGGCTAAACTGTCTTAATTATAGAATAAATTGTTTAAAAGAGGGCACACACATTATTTGACAGTGAACTAAAGAAACACCAGACGGGATACATTGGGTTCTTTCAGTGTGTGTTTTGTGTGTGTGTGTGTGTCTGCGTATGTGTGCTTGCGTGTATGTGTGTGTGTGTGTGCTTGTGTGTGTGTGTGTGCATGCCAGAGGTCAATCCAGGGCAGGGTCCATACTCTGACTGACCCCAAGTCTGAAATCCTCCCCGAAATAATTGCTTGCCTGTCTGCTGACTGGGACTAATTGTGTCTGTATGAGACAGTTAGTTGCCTTTCACTTTCTAAATTAATGTGCATGGCAAATCAATCTGTTTCCCTTTGTGATTTATTTACTCTCAACAGAACTCGACACGAGGGTGACGGCCAAAGAACGACAGAAGAAAGACAACCATAATTTGAGTGAGTTGCTGCTGCTAACTTTGAACTGGCGTACACTTTATCACCAGCTTCATGATTATGGGTACACCGCAGCAACAAAAAAGCTGACCCCTACACTCTCTATTCTCATTCTGCTTGTTCAGTTGAAAGACGGAGAAGATACAACATTAACTACAGGATCAAGGAACTGGGGACACTTATACCCAAGTCGAGTGACCCGTGAGTCTTTCCTCCCATCTATACTCGTTCCCGTGCGGTTTGGCTTGTCACTGGGATGCCTGAACTAACTTCTGCCAGGGGAGATGTAATTGCAGACACAGGGACACTCTCAAATGTTGCTCATTGAATTCAAATGAGCACTCAAGCACATTTCACTCATATTTCAAGGGTGCACTTGAACTGCCATTGTAGTCGACGCTCCCATTTGAATTAAAGTTCGGGGCACATCGAGGTTGACTAGTAGACATGGAATTGAAATCCACCGTCCATCTTGTCTAATTGAACTTTGCTCCAAATTTAAACATGAGGTTAGTGCTTTGGTCACGCCATTTGCATTGGATAAGAGATTATTAGCACTGATCAGAAAAATGTCTCCCCGCTGCCGAAATGGACAATTTTACCTCAGCTACATTTTTCCGTTTAGAAAGTATTAATATCTGAAAGAGAATGACCTGCACGGTGGCTCTTTAAGTCTATTCACCCCGCTGTTCTTTCTCTCACCTATTTTTATTCGCGGATTAATTTGACCGAATAAGGAGGTACAAGAATGGACTTTCCACATGCGTACTTAACTATTCTATTAAAATTCCCATTCAGTGCCCCATGTAATGTCCAAGTATGAATAATTGCCCTGTGTAAATCACCTTCCGTGACATAAAAAATCTTTCTGCGTTAAAGTTTGTAAAAAAGAAAAAAAAAAAAGAAATATATATATATATATAATTTCAAGACGGTTCTGCTGATGTCAGGAGGTTTCAGGAGAAAGAAGAAAAAAAAAGCTTATGTTAAACTTTCTTACCCCTTTCTCCTTCCATAGCGACATGCGATGGAACAAAGGCACCATTCTGAAGGCCTCGGTAGAGTACATCAAGTGGCTGCAGAGGGAACAGCATCAAGCACGGGAGCTGGAGAGCCGACAGAAGAGGCTGGAGCAGGCCAACAGGAGGCTAATGCTCAGAATACAGGTGAATACGAGCGCGGCGCCATCCCAGGAGCTTTGCTACGGTAGCTGTTGTTTGCAGCTATGCAATGAGAGTCGCGTCAACTCCCTTTACGCCAATGGACCGCTTTTTTCACAGCAATGGCGGATCGTGGAACATCAAAACAGTTCCCGGAAGTTAGCCGCAAATAGAAGTACCCTATAAATTATATTGTAAATGTAAATATATGCATTTTTTTCAGTACTAATTAACAAAAAATTGCAGCTTTATCGATTCAAATTGCCCATCAAGCACTTTCTGGAACTGTTTTGGAACCACGTTGGTTCTCGTCTGCATAGCTCTGGCAATGCATAACACACATGCACAAACATATGGTATGATTGATTGTAATTGGTTGCAATGCATCGTGTAACATAACACAAGGCACAGTATATATACGCAACTTGTTTTTAGGGATTTCGTCTGACATAAACTGGGAACATGGCATTCCCATCGTGCTAAAACAACAACAACAAACAATTAACAGCCCATCAGGTCATTCTTCTCTTATTCAAATGAATAATAACACATAAAACACTGCGTGGGAATTATGTGTGTAAACACCTTCCTGAATGTGTTTTCTCCTTTACTTCCAACCTCAATGTAGTCACTTGTGGAGGAGTAAGACACTCCTATTGTATGTTTGTCATGGCCAGGTGTGTTACAAATGACTCACAAATATAACCACTCATTTAATGTTAAGTCAAAAGGTCAGTCATTGGTCTGCCACGACAACGTAAAGGGCATAAAAACGATGGCCATCACACAAGATGCTTTAATTTTTATTTTTTATTAATTTATAGGTGCCATAAAAGAAAGCTAATGATTTGATCTCTCAGATTCTGTCTAATTTAAGATCTTGCTGGGATGTGCTTCATTTCCAGGAGCTTGAAATCCAGGCCCGAGCCCATGGCCTCTCTAACGTGTCTACGGCCGTGGGCACAGTGCAGCTCTCGCCCCACCAGCTCCACAAACAACAGCAGCCACCACGCTACCTGGATGAGATCAGCAGCGGGGACTATCACCAGAGGTCGGCGGCCGTGGGCGCCATGCCTACGCTGGCCGTCGCCGCGGGCGCCGGCGAAGCCCCCGACGGCTGCATGGCGGCCTTCTCCGACCCGCTGTCGCACTTCACCGACTTCTTCAGCGCCACGCTCAAGGAGGAGCAGCGTCTGGACGAGATGCTCATGGACGACGCGCTCTCGCCGTTCGGCGGCGACCCGCTTCTCTCCGCCGGCTCTCCCGGGGGGGCCGTCTCCAAGGACAGCAGCCGCCGGAGCAGTTTGAGCTCCGCCGAGAACGACGAGCTATAGAACGGAACCCCCCCGCCGGCTCGGTGTGACTCTGAGTGCGGTTGTAAAGCCGTCACTTGACTGATTGATATATTGACGGCTCTGGGCATGTAGACGACACTCCCCGCCGAGATTTTACACAAGTACTGTACATAATGTATGTACGCTAGACTGGCTAGCTGTTATTAATCAGTGTCAAGGCTAGCATTACACACCGCTTGTGCCTCTTGCTTACTCTAACCTTGGCTGAGGGACCCAGCAGGACCTCTCCCAGAGAGAGCATGCAAGCACAGTTCTACAGTAAAAATAAAAAGGGAGACAAACTTTATAATCAGGCCAGAACTGAACGCACAGGTGAAAGTATTGTGCTGATGTTTAGTCAACACCCTCTGGTTGCTGTACACTGTGCTTATAACATATGCAAATTTGCCAAAACCCTACTTAAAAACCATGCTAAGCACCTGCCAAAAGTGATCTTTCTATATCGTAAAAAAAGGAGGACTATTACCAACCATACAATGGTAATACGAAGTTTTCCTTGATCTTTTTATATATTAAGTATTTTAAGTAATAACTTCAGTCATTTTTGGCCTTATGTGAAGTGCCTTATTGACTACTTTAGGACGACTATACTGGCCATTAGTGTAACATGTCTTTTGTATTATCTGTATTGTCTGTATCTTTTAATGTATTTTAATCTGTAATATGTATTCATCATAATGTGTTCTATTATTATGTGTGGGGATAGAATATATTGGATTTGCACTTAAAATTAATCTGAATGGATTAACAAAGTGCCATCTAATCTAATAAACTCCTAACATTTTATTTGTTTTTACCTTTACTGAGGTTAGGAAACGAAAAACATTAAAACCCCTTCTTGGTTTATACAAAACAGACAAATAATCACTTCCCCTGTCCACTTACCAGAGCCGCAATAAAGTAAACGCAACACAACGCAACACAACACAACGCAACGCAACGCAACTCAACTCAACACAACACAACGCAGCACAACAGACATTCTCATCAGATGCTCTTGGGTTGCTGGTTGATCAAAAGAGGGAGCCTTCTAGAATGTGATTAAAGGGATACCGTTGAGGCTGCACTGAGACAGTACAGTGTTTCCTCACACAGGTCGGCTGTGTTCTCTTGGTAAGAATGTCATTCTGACTGAATCGTTCCCTCAAATGGGAATGTCTCAGCAGGGTCAGCTTGGAGCAGGGAAGGGTGTAGATAACGTATCCTAGGTGACATTGCTGCATCTGCCACAAGAGAAAGACATTAAAGGTGATCTATGATATTTTAAACAGTGCTGGTATAATAATAATAATAATAATAATAATATGGCATCAAACAACTAGTTTTGTGAAGATATTGTGTAGTAATTTCGTACTGAGCAGAGACTGCCATTACACTCTGTGTCTGTGTCTTTGTTTTCATAGCCGGGATGGCCACACGTGCACGTTAGTGTGTGTGTGTGTGGCACACAAAGCAGAGGGTTTTGATCTGAGATGCTGGTGCTCCAATGGCTCTAGTAATATAGAGCCACTTTAAATGGTTGATAAACACAGTCATAACATAATAATACTTGTATTGCTCATCTGCTCATAAGCGATGAGATGAGTCATTAAAAAGTCATTAAAAGTTTTGATACAAACAAGTACTGTATAATGCTAAATATAATTAGGCTTTTGCTAAAGTCATGCATTAATAATATAATAATCAGACAAGACTGTAAGAAAAATGTGCCAATGCATATCTTATTTCTCATCAAAGCTTCTCCAAGTTAATGCTGAATGCAGAATATTATTAGTGTTTCACCACAGCAAAATCAAAAGATCCCTGCTTACAGCTGTAACATAACCCAGTCAATCATTATAGAATATAGAGCAGATGTAACTACAAAGTGGTGAGTGATGTTTATGGGTAATTGGCTGAAAAAATTAGTCAATGTGAATATAGATTTTCATTATGGTGAAACACATGAGGGTATCTGAGAAAGAGTTGGTGAGACTCAAAATGTATTCTCAAAGGGCTAACATTTTTGATTTTCAACAATTACTCTTAGTCCCTTATGCTATTTTAGCTAATGATAATTGTATTAGATCCTACATGGGCACACAAAGTATCTATGGGGTTATGTTAGGATATTTTGCCACAGTGAAAACACAGTAAATAACCTAAACAAAACTCCCACATTTCTAAATGAAACATGGGAATACATTTCTCAAACAAAAGCATTCCCTGCTGTAGCGGAAAGTAAGAATAAAACCTAACTAATGTATTTATCTTCATATCAAAGAGCATCGTGGACAAGGTTCAACTTCCAGTTAGTTACTCATAGGCTTCAAAGGGCAATGTGGTTGGATGAGGCAACGGTGACATCAGAAAGCACTTTTATTTGGAATATCACAGTTCATCAACCACTTGCTTGAGAACTCACCAAGCCCACGTAAAGCAGACAGGGGATCCGATAGCATAATGGTGGAGACATTAGTTGCAGACGCTAACAACAGAATCCATTTAGGTGAAATTGTAACAATCCAAAGCTCAGTATCTGCCCTATCCTTTTCTCTCCTGAGCCAGATTCCCACGTTGTCTATTATCAGACAGGTTTGTTAATTTCTCGCTGGAACTTGTGGTGTAAAACGTGCACCTTTACAGCAGAGGACCTCTTCCCTGGAGTGCAGCGTCATATCTGGGCCAGTAGGTGGCAGCAATGGTCCTCTAATCTAACGGCACTGTACTTTTCTTACCAAACGATAGCCCAAATAAATAGCAATAGCACGGATGTAGTTAAAATAGAACAATTCTGGCAGATTATTAAAAATAAATAAAAGTTTCCAGCGGGAATGTTGCAACATTAAAAGAAGCAGTCTTTCCCTCATAGGTCAGCCTGCGTCCGGGACAGTTGACTGCAGGGCTTGGGGGCATACTACCAGCCCCACTACCTGGCACAGATTGACAAATCTAAAGGAGGCGAGTGATGTTGTGAAGCTCACAGCGGAGTCGTTCTGTCACCAAAACAACACTGTCACCCCTGCTGTCACCAGGCAACACTGACGTCGCCTCTGAGGGGGAGAAGCTGTCACCTGTACACATGCCATAGCTGCCAGCTGCCAACTCTTAATCACCATTTCACTGAGGTGATTCACTTTGGTGCATGACAAACACGCACACACACACAGGTACAGGCACACACACATGTACACACACACACATACAGGCACGCACACTCACACACGCGCGAGCGCACACACACACACACACTCACGCACACAGGCACGCGCGCACACACACACAGGCACGCACAACACACAAACAAGCCTAATAGCTTGTGTGTGCGTGCACATGCATGTGCATATGTGCACTCTTTTTCACACACACACACACACACACACACACACACTGCAGCCCCATATCAGCCCCATAGCATGAAGTTGGGTGAAGAGAATACCCTTCTAAAAGCCCTCATCAGGGGCTGGACTGTGACAAGAGTGGTGCACAAATTAGGTGAAATTTGAGAGGGAATAACAATATGACAGCCGACAGTGAGCCTCCAAACATCAGGTGCCACATCTATCTATTTTGAGCCACGACTTAGAGCCGTCTGACAAACAACACTTCACTTCCCCTCAGTCAGTCAGTCACCGTTACCAGCAAAAAGCCAATCCAGAAGCCCCCACGACTGACTTATAAAAAATAAAATAAAAAAAATAGTCTATACCGGTACACATATATGAAATTGACCGAACAGCAAACAGCTTCGTTCCCCCATGCAGTGCAACAGCTCTGTGGACGTTATTATCCCACGGTACCCCAGGGTTTAACCGCGCGACCGCACCCCGACCGGCTCTCGACCAGCTGACTTACGTCACCAGCCAGCCAGGCCCCACGTGTATTAACGATGGAACACGAGAGAGATGAAGAAGAAGAATAGGGAGAAAAAAGAAAAAAAGAAAACGTCTGGGCTGTAAAAGTAATGCGATTTCCAGAGCTTTTATGAATTGAGCCAGATGCCAAATACATAACTTCAAACAAATTGACTTCCAATTATTGGTGCCGCGCACCACTTCCAGATGTGCCGCAGATGGGGAGGGAGGGGGGGGGGATGGGGGAGGGGCTGACCGAAGGTGTCTCAACCCGTTGCTTTGTTTTATCCTGCAGTTAAGTGGAGTTGTGTGTGTGTGTGTGTGTGTGTGTGTGTGTGTTTTAAATCACGGT
>JAODLL010000016.1:276473-286727 GCA_026546735.1 Forbesichthys agassizii
ATTATTATTGTGAGCGTATCTGTGAAGAGAGACTAGATAATTACACACATTTGCTGCATTTGTGACACTTGAACTGAAGCGGCGTCTTCGACAGACAAGCTAACAGGGGTTAGGCGAGGACACGCAAGTGTGGAAATCCATTTTCTGTTTCTAAACGTCAACTATGGCTGCTGCCTGAGATTGTTTCTTGAGGATACAAGCCATACGGAGAGTGTACTGTATTTCTACAGTACATTCTGTGTTTCTTCTTTTGTTATATTGTATTGTGTTTAGATTAGCTAACCGCTTACAATCGTGGCATTAGCAATAATCAGCTACTGGCAGCAGTTAGCTTGAGGTACTCGTGTAAATATAGTCTGAGGTCGCGTTAAAATAAATTCCAAGTGAGGGTTGGAATGGTGACTGATGCTAATGAAAAGAAAAGCCCTTCTCAGTCGGCCTATAAAAGACAGCGCAGGGACATCTTTGAAGGTTCTCCTTCAAAGCTTCCACCATGGTGTCAGGGGACTGCTGTTATTAATTGAAGTTAATTTTCTGGGATATCAGTTTGCTAGGCACGTGGGAAAGATTGATGGCCCTAACGTGTCTCCCGAGTGTTGTCTGTGGCGGCGGGTTGGGGGGTGGGGGGTTGGGTGCTACGAGAGGACAGCGAAATGACACACCGTTCCTCCCACCATGTCAGAACCCACGGCTTTTCCTTTTTATCATCCCCCAAATCAAATTACAAACACGGAGGCCAACCTTGGCTGCTACTGTATCTGGCTGGAGGAGATTTGCATAAGATTAATTAGGCTGGCCGACCAAAGACAGGGCAGGCAGCGGAAAAAATAAAATAATAAAAACAGGACTGGGGTGGATGGGCAATGACGTGTGTGTGTGTGTGTGTGTGTGTGTGTGTTCAAATAGTTGCAGAACGGGGCGAGTCAATTGGACAATGGGTAATTAGTGCGAGCGCTGCATTCTCAAAGGCGCGGGGAGGACAGTGGCGTAGGGGGCTCTCTGTCGGCCCCGTGATGTGGGCAGG
This sequence comes from Forbesichthys agassizii, assembly GCA_026546735.1. Lineage (NCBI taxonomy): Eukaryota > Metazoa > Chordata > Actinopteri > Percopsiformes > Amblyopsidae > Forbesichthys > Forbesichthys agassizii. Next base: position 277,498 of record JAODLL010000016.1, read on the forward strand.
GGCCGTGCCACGGGGGCCCACATTTAATTAGCGACACTTTGATACCCACAGGAGTGCCAGGGGCCCCAGGGCAACCTAAACACTGACTGACAGGCCGACAACCTTGCACCTACGGACGCTCCCTGCACTCCAATTATACACGCACCAAGCCGAGAGGGTCCGGAACATGCACACACACACACACATGCACACACACACACACACCTACATTCATTAACACAAACAGTCACACAAACACACCCTCATAAACACGAACAATACACCCACAAATACAAACACACACACACACACACACACAGACAGACAAACACACACTCACATACTCAGACAGACACACACCTAGACAGACAGACAGACAGACATGCAGCTGTGTGTGGATGCCCAAACACTGCCTGCCAAACAGACATGCAGCAGGGTTCAACATGCTCCCTATTTGCGTGCTCCAAATTGGCATTTGGATAAATGTAGGCTGAGATGCCCTGAAGGAGAGAAAGAGGAGACAATCTCTCACCTGGCCAGATCTACAGGCAGAGGCAGGCGTTTAAAATGAGGATTAATTCGGGGAGAAAGAGCGAGGAATGGGATGGAAAGACAAGGGAGTCGGAGGAGAAATTATTTTGCTCGTTTTCGGAGACATGCGTAAATGCCTAAACAGAAACACACACAATTTATAATTTTGATGGGCGAGCATGAGTCTGAATAAGTGATTCAAGAGCTGCAGCCTTTTTGCTGTGTTGCACTGGTCTATTTTTAATGTGCAGGGAGATGCTTAACAGCACAATAATTTACAATGCTCAGCCTACATCACAGACACAAACAATAAATGATGCAACCACCACTCTTTCATACGACACATAACACATGTTTAGTAAACACGTTATTTGCTCCTTAGCTTAACCAGATGCTTGTGTAAATAATATATTTCTAATATGTCCTCTCAGTGCAGGAGAGAAAAATCAACGTGCGTAATTTGTTGTATTATTCAATATATTTTCCATTCTCTTTTACCGACCACAGTGCCTCGTTTAAAAACAAACGGGCGGTGGATGAAACCTCAAGGCGTGACATGTTTGTTGGTCTTTCTCAAAACGCGTTTGGCAAAACATCTTCCATCTCCCAACAGCTATTCATCATTAATGAAACACGAGACTTTGAAATATTCATCTGCGTGGCATACAACTCTCTAAAAAAAAAAAAAAAGAATTGTACGGCGACAAGCTATTGTTGGCTGTGAGAGTTTAATCAAAATAAATCAATAGGAGAAATATTTTATTTTTAAGGACTGCAGGATTGGCAGCCAATCATGGGCTGCTCTGCCCGCGTTGTCAGGGATAAATCCTCAACGCAAAAAATTTGTGCTAGAGCGTGAAAACTTTTCAAGTTTGACTTGATGTGGAGCTCCTAACTCAAGCGTATACATGTCCCACTGTTTATCCAGGGTCTGGGGTGTTGCTCTGCTTTGTCAACGAATGCTTGTTTGATCACGGATCGGCTCGTATTGATGGAGGACATCAAACAAACACACACCACTAATAGCTGGATAACTGGTGATGTCTGAAAGAGCTGTTCAATTGCTGTCTGAGCGTAGTGTTGTATTATGTATTACTACTTTAAACACCATTTGAACAAACAGATCAATGTATGCACTCTGCATACTTTGGCATGCAAACAGCATGACTTTAGACCACACACACACACACGCACACACAAACCAGAAAACACAAAATAAGTACCACAATTTCTCATTTTACAATGCTCTCAGGCGCTACTATATACTGTACCAACACACCTGTGGCCACAATTCGTTTCCCTTATGCATGTGTGGGGCCCGGGACCCCTGAAAGCATCCACCCCCCTTTATCCATCTTTCTCTCATACATATAGATGTGCATGCAGTGTCTGGGCATGACGGTGACCTCATTTGTGTTGACCTCTCGACATCTGTCAGACATTACGGTCCCATCAGCTCAGCTCTGGGCAGCCATTGGGCAGCGGGCCCGGACACTTGAGCTCCGACGGTCATTATTGGAGATGACAAATTGGCCTCTTTCAAAAAAGCCCAGTCAATTCTGGCTCACAGTTTTGTCTGATCACCGCCCGTACGTGCATGCGGTTAGAATTGTCCTACAATTTAACCCTCCACTTCCTGGACCCTCACCGGACCCCCACCCACCACGATCTCCATCTCGTTCCTGTTTGATAGGATTCTGTCTCTATTAAAGGGTGGCTCGGTTCAGCTTGTGTCTCTCTCACAACTGACGTTGGTGGAGAGCGATTGACGGAGAGCCTTGCCTTATCACTGCCTCCACCTCAGCTAGAGATCTGCCCTTCACACTGCAGAGGTCACGGGAAAGCCTCTGGGATGTTACACAATGTCACAAATCTATGTCAGCCGCTAGTGATTTGTTGGTGCGTAAAGGAGAGACGTGATATTTGTTCCACTGTGACACAGAAGTAGCCATTTTAAAATGACTAGGATTTAATTCAGTATACTTCTGAAGGCATAGGCATATGTTTGGGTAGGAATGCTTTGGATGTGTCCTTACCAATTTCAAAAGAACATAAAATTGTCCCTACCAATATTCAGTTGAGTCAGAACTGTTTTATTTAATTTATGTTTTCTGTGTTTCTCTCACCTCTCTTATCTCCACAATAGCGCACATTTTTTTTTACATTAATGCCAACGTCATGGTATCAGCCCAAAATAAATAAAAAATAAAAAACACACACAGCCCTCTTGGAACTCTGAATAGTCACATTTGAGATAAAACAAGTTGACTGATACCGGTTGATACCAGAGAGAATGGACAAATATTTTAGTATGATAGTTTAGATTCACTCTGCAATGGATATTTAAATATATGTTTTAATACTATCTTTCTATCTAACTTGTTTTCATGCTATCAACTTGATAGCATTCGTGTTGCCATATACAATGTATATTATTATGTAATGTGTGCACGCGTGAAATGTGTAAATGGAAGCATATTCTGGTCATCATATACTGATGTCCTTTAAAACCAGCACATCCTGAAGTCAGTAAACCCTTTTCACATGCGCGTTCCGCCACTTTACTGTACATAGGCTACAGGCACCTGTGTTTTGGTCATAACAGGGTTCAACAACAGCAGCCGGCGCAATGTGGAATATATTGGAAGTCTTACAATATCGTTCGTGTTTTTAAGTTTCCAACGTAGTACACGGCCAACAGGTACTTGCCACATAGACTCGTGAACTTGAGGTCATACTACTGTGGTGCGTAGCGTCATCCAAACATACTATTTTTACTAACTGATAAAATAATCATTAGGACCTGCATTGCTTGGTTTTTTGCTTTGCAAGTTTTATTTGCTAGTAAGTGCTTGTTGGATGCCTACTGGTAGTCATCGATATTGAAATGTTGTTCACAAACAAAGGTGCTAGGACAGTCATTACGTATATTATTGACTACCCATAGCCTTTCGAGGTTTGACACATTTGCGTCTTGCTGCCCGCAGCCACTGTGGTTTCTGACAGCTTTGGCTTCCAGTGTGAATAACATGGAAGGTTTAAAGTGTCCCAATAAGAGATCGATGCCGCCAAATTGTTATGAAGCTGCGATTCTGACAGACCCTGAAATTGTAGGTTAAAATGAGTCCCTACCAATGTTCAAACCAAATCCACGCCCTTGGTTAAAGGTACAATACAAATTTTTCCCATTACTAATATTTAGACTAAATGGCGTAACAAGGCAACAACGAGCCCCAATGCAGAGCAGTGAAAGCAAGCCTCAACAATAATAGCCTATTTTGAAGCAAGCCGTTTCTAAATGTAATCCAATTTAAACGGCAACAGCAAAATGCGCTGCACAAGCCTACTGATGCCAATGCCAAATATCTGCAGGAGTAGCTGTAAGCATTTTAGGAGATCAGGGGAGACATATGCATGTCTTATCATCTCCCAAGTCAAACATCAACGATGAAAGCTGATGTCGGAGAACCACGACATTATTGGCAAAATATAGAGCTAATGTGATTATGAGGTAAGATAACATGTGTGCTTTATGCATAGCAGATTTTTGTAAATAAAATCAAGAATGACACCATGTCAGGAAATGCCAGTATTGAGCACAATACATATCAACTGTACTGGCAACTAACATTTAAACAGTAATGGTGGTTATGTGGAGCTTGACCAACTCGATAGCTCAGTTGAAGCTGTACATTAGAGGGCCCAGCTGATCGTTAATAAGGTCCTGTGTTCACAAGCCTTGGCTGACGCCGGGCCCCGATGTGGTTGCATTGTTAGCATTACGCCCTTGCCCTTGACTGCACAAATAGTACAAGCAATCCATGTGCGATGTCACCAGAATGGCAGTCTGACCAATACGTCATCTGTATTTACTTCTAAAGCCATAAATAGCAGAAAAACACCTTTACATTAGTTTAAGAATTAATTAATCCATGTATCAAATAGAGACATGGATGTGGACAAACTTCATCTACTTATTCACAATAGAATTGTAAAGTTCACAGTGAGTTATTTGAACTTAAAGTGTTTGTTAGCTTGAATATAAACGTCTGCCATAGACCGCTTCGCGCTGCACTTTTGGAATGATCCCCCTTCACCGGTGCAGCGTTTCTGTGTGGACACTGAGTATGGCTTATTCATTAGGTTCAAGTCAAGACAGTTATTGTGTGCTGTGAGGAGATTTGGTTTCGACGCACAAGGCACTTTTCATGCTATAGCCATGGAGCCAGGCCCCTGACACTACGCCCCATCTATTCAGCAGCTGTTAACCATTATCATTTGTTATAGATTCTGTATATCAACAAGGAAAACATTACATAATGGATTCCATATGGTTGAAAAATGCCATTTTGTGTGTTGGAAGCTAAATGGTTTTGAGTAATTTGACATGATCCGTTTGGAGCAAGAATCTAGCCCCCCTTCCCCCTCCTCGGTGGATTTCCTCCCCAAATCAAAAACAAAAGGCAGAAACACAGATGGCCTGGACACATGCGAGTACAATAACATTTACTCTGCAAATAGCAACCGCATTGGCCTGCGTTGTGTCAGGTCAGTGGTGCCAACCATCCGTCCAGTCCAGTAATTTGTTTGTGTGTACAGTACGAGTAAAGGGAACTGATAGGCATTCAAACCATGGCCCATTATGTAGTTCAGCTGAGAAAACACATTGTGTCGTCAGTATTTATATTTTAGTTCAAGTCAATACGGCTATACTGATTTTAGTTTTGCATTATCTATACAAGATTTACAACGTGTGTGTGTGTGTGTGTGTGTGTGTGTGTGTGTGTACGTGCGAGTGGGCTTGTCTCTTTATTCGCCCGACTGTCATTTTCCTGCTAAACTGCTGTAAACACCCCTTTGGTGACCTGCCAGTGGCATCGTGGCAATGTGTTGCTAAATGAATGAGGAGGGGGGGGCATTCCCTCCTCTCGCTGGCACACAGCCAGGACCAGGCAGGGAGGAGCAACAGGCTGGAGGGAAGGAGGGAGGGAAGGAGTATACAGAAGGAGGGAAGGAGACAGAAGTGGAGTGGGAAGTATTTAGACGTCTCCCTCATGCCACATCAGGATGGCGGGGGGGATAATGTGAGCGGATCAAGATGGAACAAGCGGCTTTCTCCTCGCTAAAATAACTCCCTCAAGATGGAGGACACAGCTAGCTATATGGGTTGGCCTCAGGAAGGCCTTATGGGTTATTATCCTAAAAAAAAATCAATACAGCGCACATGGAACTTTAAGGTGTCAGCCATTGCAAGCTAAATGTAAGCTAAAACACTGTTTTGTCAAATTCAACAATTATCTCCTCGCATTTCGCTATCTTGCCGTTCTCTGTGCGTGCTGAAACAATGATCAGGTACTTGCCCTGGCTCTGTAAATAGCAACGTAAACAAAGTGTCGAACGCCGCTCGTATCAACAAAGCCGTAGCACTCCGCGATACTGTTTTGATTTGAGTTAGCAAGATTGTTAGCAAGACTGACTGACCCTGCCTTTAACGTCTGTATAAATGTTTACTGTAGTGTTCGTATATAAGCTAAACGCCATAGTAGCCTAGTTTTATTTCTATTTAAGTGGCTACAGTAGGCCTATACTATGCATCTATAGCAATGGAATTTCCTGCAGTAACAACTAGGACATAATACAAGCTTATCATTTAGCTAGCTAAAACTACAACTGTAAAACAAAACAGAGTCACACCCAATTCACTTCAAAGAGAATCCTGGTTGTAGGTTGTAGGTTGTAGGTTCGCAACAGTTCGACGGGGGGTCGTTCAGAGTGACAGCTCACATTGAGCAGAGGCGCAGTCAACACCAGCGTCAGGTTGATCTAATTTAATAAATAGTGTGTGTGTGTGAGTGTGTGTGAATGACCCTTGGTCTCCAATACGCCATGTTTCCTCCCTTCAAAGTAACTTTATTAGGGAAGCGATTAGGCTGCACTTAACCCACATGACGCCATAGGAGAGGCTGAAGAAAGAGCCTTTCTACACACATCCACACATGATAGCTTCAATATGAACGAGCAGCGTGGGTCTGCGGTGGGGTGATGCGGGGGGGTAGGGAGCTCGCGAGAAAAGGCCCTCCCTTCGTAGGAGGCCATCGTCGGTTGACGCCCTGCGACGCCCCCTCCCTCCCCCCTTTGATGGCGGGCAGCTGTTTCTCGGCGTCGGCTTTTTCGCCCGTTATACCCTTTTCCGTCTGTCTAGCATTTTTCACCAGCCAGCCATCGGACTCCCGTTGACTTTTGCTTATCCCTCTCTCTCTCCTCCCACGCATACACACACACACACACACACACATGCTCGCACACACCTAAACACACACACACACACAGGAAAATAGGCCAAGGTAACTTGCTGGCAATTTCTACCAACCCCTCCTCCTCAAACCCCCCCCCCCCCTTCCCCGGGGGTTTGTGTGATATTTAACTACGGCTACAGTGGCATTTACTAATTTTATATGTGCAGAATTTATGTCAGATTCTTATTCAGCGGGAACAGGGGAGAGGGGCAAAGGTGGCCGTCTGTGTGTCCGCTGTGTATACACATGGTATTATGTGAACTATTCACAACACGTCGGGCTGACACCGCCGCTGCTGTTTTGTCCGTAACGCCACAATTAAAGCCTAACCTTAGCATTTGGAGGGAGCCGGTCGCCCGGCAGCCAATTTGTTGTCCACACACCTTGGCTTGGATCCCAGGGAGGCTGATGGTTGGCAGGGAGACGGGGGTCCCGGGGACCACATCTTGTTGACAGCGGTCCGGGGTCGATCGGATATCACCGATACAGAGGCACGGGCGAGAGGTACGGGCACGTGCAGTGCACCATCTCACGTGCACATGCACACACGTGCACACACACCCACACACACACACGCACGCATGTGCGCACACAGGGACGTGCAGTATATGCACAAACTACCAAGAGCTGAGGAAGCACTGCAGAAATTCACACACATCTGGTTACACACGCACACGCACACACACATGCACACACACACACACACACACACATACACACACACGCGTGAGTACAGTATACCTTCTTCAGACTGTGTGACCTGTGCATATGGTGATTTAACCCCTGCCACCAAAGATTGCAGGGCTGTAGCAGAGTGTACGGGAATATAAACGGATTTAAATGAAACGGAGGTGGAGGAGATTGACCCACGGGGCTTAAAATAAAAAATTGTGACTTTATTGTATTCCCTCACATTTCCAGAGGAGCTGGTAAGCTCCTTATTGATAGAGGGAGAGACAAGACCACCCATACATACGTGGGGCTCATCTGACTGTCGGTGCTCGGGTGTGGAGGTGTAGAGGGAGGGAGAAATAGGGACCTTTTCTGTTCCACAACCAAAGCTAAGGTGAAATCCCCCTGCACACCCGAAGCCAACCCAACCCAATAAAATAATTAGCTTTCAGGCCAGCACAGTCGTTAATCAAGCCACTCTAGCATATGCAAACGCGGAATAGACACAGAGGGAAAAAACTGAAGTAGACATATTCATTCTACTTCATCCACCTTTTTGCTTGGCGAGCCATGGCACTTTTATCTCAGAAAAGCCGCTGATGTTAGTTCTTTTTCAGATTTCTGTAAAACATACGGCACAGCCAGATTGCTTTTTAATTTTATGTTTAGTCTACAGGAAACCAGATTATTGCTCCCCCGGACCACGGGTTGGGGAGTAAAATTGAGTATCAGCACAAACTCTTTGCATTTTAAATAAATCTGGTGGGTGTGAGGGAGAGGCCACATCGTGTAATGGTTTTGTTTAAATAAACTCTCACTTTTCCTCCCTTTCAATATTCCTTGCAGAGTAATTGTCAGTTGAAACAGTGAACATCTGTTTGGCTAGGGCATCCCAGACAAGAAATATCCCAACCATTGCACCTATTAGTCACAGACAAACAGTAATGATACGGTAAAATAATTACGTGAGACAAATCTGTTGCTTTTAAAACAACAACCTCAACCTTTATAAAACCTTGACCTAATTAAAACAATATTGATTCACACAGCCCCCCTCTTAGAAAGGCCTTTCTGTTCACATTTCTAGTGTCAGGTGAAAAATGTGCAGAAAAATGACACACAGGAAGTTACAAAGTGTCCGGTCAAGCAGCTGTCATTGGTAACCCAATGACCCAAGAACCCAATAGTTCAATCCACCTCAGGGTTTGTTGTACTCCATCAAAGTGGAATTTGAAACAAGCATACCAATGAGGCGATCACACAGAGGTTCTCGGCACACAACACCTGCATGAACACATTAGGATCGGTGGAGACGTGATAGCTGGCTGTCTGCCAACAAAGCGAGATGCCTCTTGGCTTGCGGAGGCCCTTTCCGACACTGTTGGCAACAGCTCTAAAATATGGGGCGCTAATTTAAGCCCCGACACATGTTTGCCTCTTATCCACCTATTGCTACATGTTACAATCAGGAGGTTACACATATATTTATGCAGCTCCTTGGGGGAATAATCAGTGTTGTCTCACATAGTTTAGTGGGCATCTGGGCCTCTCTCTACTCTCTACATATGCAAATACACCTTCTGAATGAACCGCATGGCTACAATAAGGCTGTTTCTGTATTTAATTAATTACATTGATGTTGATGTTTGGACAAGTTGATACAATATATTTTGATAGCTAGTTCTAGATAGCTAGTTTGACAGCTAGTTATAATCTCATCTGAGCATGTTACACAGCTGGGGGGGGGGGGGG
>JAODLL010000016.1:349520-374412 GCA_026546735.1 Forbesichthys agassizii
CTCTCTCTCTCTCTCTCTCTCTCTCTCTCTCTCTCTCTCTCTCTCTCTCTCTCTCTCTCTCTCTCTCTCTCTGCGCAAATGAAGAGCCGTTCTCCCTTGTTGCGCTCTGGTAATTCAGCCCCCCTGTCCTGGGTTTTCTGGCAACAGAAGTCAGTGGGCTTTTCTTCTCAACATCGTGAGGGTTTTGCATGGCAACGACCGCAAATGCTATAATTGAAGGCCGATGTCAATGAGGATGGCTTGACGGACGGCGTATGGATGCGAGGAAGTGATCTGAAGATTAGTTAGTATCCTCCGTGGTTTTACAAACCAGAGAGCAGACTCTCCTCATCTGCCAGGCTCTTCACTATATGGGGCTCGCTGACGAGTTGAAATTCTCTTGAAATGAAGACAGCATACTGTTGTAGCACACGACTAGACTAGCGCTGGTAGTGTCTCATGCACAGCACCGTGGTTGTCCACCACAGGGGTCGCAAGATGCCTTTACAGGTATAGTAAGTGATTGTAAGCGAATGCACTTTCTGACTAATTCACCAAATATCTCCTCGTTCTTTGAGGGAGCACACTATGGCATTGAAGGGGAGATGTGGTTTTCTTTTGATCGAGATCAAATATTTAAAACAATTCTCCAAAATGGCTTAAGGAGGCCGGGAATTTTTATTACATTTTTTATCCTTACATTTATAATTTTATGCATGATGATATATACTTACTATATCTTTAATAGAGCGTGCACACAATTGTTACAGCTTTATTTTTATGCTGTTAAATTCATGCTATTTTGGGGGTCACAGGTTTACAGGTCAACAATTCTGGGGTCACATTTGAACGTATGAACCGATTACAGTACACACAGATGTATTTTGTTAACTATTATTTCTTTTGTCAAATAGCAATGGCACAGAACAAACACATCACATGCAATTTAACTATTACGGAGGCACCTCCAAGCCAAACACAGCATACACGCTTGTCGTCTCACAGTGATAATTTGAAACAAATCGCAACAAATTCTCACACGTGTCAAGGTGTTAAAGTAAAACCAGAGGTTGTGAAAATAAATTGCGGATGCATATCTGCGTGAAAAAACTAAGTTGAGAAGATGGGAAATAAAAAATGTTAAAAAAATAAAATAAAAATACACAGAGCCTGTGTGGAGCGAATTAATAAAAATGGCACCTAAGAACAGAGTTAACATCTCGATGCTTCGGATTCATTAAGGCGCCCTGCCATTAATACATCATAGTGAGAGAGGCGTGAAGGACAAGCAGTTGACAGGATTATCATTCACCCCCCCCCCCCCCCCCCACCCCCCCCCCCCCCCCCCCCCCAACCCCCCCAACCCCCCACCGACCCCGTGCCTTAATGGCGCCCATCTCAAATTAAAATGCACAGGGAAGACTGCATCGAGGAAATGCAGATGACGGAGTTGTGAACGGAGAGATAAATAACGTGGGGGGGAGGGCGGGGGAAAGAAAATGACTCCCATAAATAGAGTGAGAGTGTGGAAGGCCATTAGGCACCACGCAGCCGACATGACAAGGCAATGATGCCGGGTAAATAGACACTGTTTATTCATTTAAATATCGCTCAGCCGGCTGGAGTAATCATGATGAACAGCCTGGCGCATGATTAAGGGGGCAAATAACATGCAACAATTGAAAGGGAAAAAAAAAAGAAAGACAAGAATAAATAATAATGTGTATCTCATTTTACACGGGTAGAGTAATCATTTTATGCAGACTTGTCTGTGTTGTTGTTGGTGGTAGTGTTGCGAGAGCAACGCTGATTTCATTTTCAATCCTCGACTTCATGAGGGACTAATACGATCAGCCTCTCACGGTCTGCTTATGTATTTATGTATTTATCTATTTACACGCCTAGGAGAGCGCTAGTAAATGTGGGAATGCGTCTCTATTAATAATAAGACTAAGCTGCTTTTTAAAAGCTTGGAGTTGAAGCCACACAGCTATACTCTCTTCCCTTGATGAATGAACACGTGGTCAAAGGGAGTTCAATTAGCTGTTCAATTAACTGATGAATAAAAGTGTCACGTCAACAATATCTGCCTTGTACGGTATCTGTCATAGACAGAACACTGTGAAATTAGTACTGCTGTTACCTTCTAAGACCTTATTCCTGGAAGGTCTTAGAAGGTACATACATACAGTATAGAATATTGATTTAAATCCCTGATGCAGACAACTTGTGACACTTATTGCTGTATAATTGTCATTTATTAATACTCTCATTGTAAATGTTTTTACGTTTCAAACTGTGTTGGTTGCTGCAAATGCTCTTGTAAATGAGATTCTTAATAATCTATATCTATATCTTAATAATAAAGTATTTCCTGGTTAAATAAAGGTTAAATCAAAAAAACATAACCAACGCCAAATGCAAAGGCAGCGCCGGTCTCCGGGGCGTTTTGGAAAGAAACAAAATGAGAGCGTCAAGCCTTTTTAACCCCAAACACACATGGGCGATCCCCTCCAGATGACGAGGGGAGATTTTCTCCCCAGTATCTGTTGCTGTGTGAGGAGAGGGGAGATAGAGAGGTGAGGACGAAGACAAGATTGATGATTTGATGTCCTTGGGCACCCCGGGTCACTAATAAGAGCGTGTTTATGCAGACAGTGCGAGTATCTTTGACACTTTTTTTTCTCTCCTCCTTCTTCTTTCTAACTGTTTTCAATTATTTACAGTTTTTGGGAGAGGAGGGGGAAAAGACGAGAAATAAGTGGTCTAGCTTTTGGACATTTCAGATGCCGTGCTGCTCTCTCTCTCTCTCTCTCTCTCTCTCTCTCTCTCTCTCTCTCTGAGATATCATGCATATTTAAAGTTAATAAAGAATATTCCTTACCTTTTTACCGAGGCTCCTTGCAGGGCATGGGGAAAACACGAGTGGAGGGAAGGGGGGCAGTGGTGTTTAAAATCATCATGGCATTTCCGTCAAGTAACTTTTTCTTTTCTTTCCATGACAGGTCCAACTGCCTCTGGAGACAGAAAGATCACCCCCCACACACACACAATCACCACTAAATTACAGCACAACCCTTCCATCTGTAATTTCATGACCTTATATCTCAAAACTTATTCAACCCCCCCCCCCCCAGACATTATCATTTTGTATTCTTTTTGGTAATATTTCAAAAGCAGCATGCGTGCCCTCCTGCATGATAACTACTGTGCCAACATTATTTGGAGGACGGCTAAAACACCTGTGATGTTTTCATTTCACTTGTTTCGGTGTCATTTGGTAAATATGACCACGTTTGATTAAAGCAACTTTAAACAACATATGGGCTATGTTTCTGTCAGTACATGAGGGGACACGGTAAACCGGCCCGGCTTTGGGAGATGGTCAAACCGAGCTGGGCAGCGGGGGAGGGGGGTCCGGGGAGGGTGGGATGCATTTCCGCTGTGAACAACAACAGCCTTGCTACTGTATAGGTGGAGGTGTGGAGGATCTTCATAAATCACCGGCCCTGCAGCCGGAGCCTGACACGTATAGCTTTATCTGCTGATTCCCTTTACCGCCCGCCCGCTCCTCTCCTGCCTAAGCACAGCCGCCGCCGGACACCCTCCCCCAGCCTTCTCCTCGTTCAGCTTTCTATCTCTCCCTCCGCCTGGCTGCATGTCTACTCCCTCGCTCCTGCCAGTAGGCCTGGTCTTAAGGCCTCCCAAAGACCCCCTTCTCCAACGCTGGCCGAGTAATTGATTCAGCTGGGGCAAAGAGAGAGAGAGAGAGCGAGAGAGAACTGTACACTTCATAACTTATTTACACCCCCCCTTTGATATCTGTGATATTTAAAAAGGGTTAATATGTATAGGGTTAATCCCAAGTGGGCGGGGGTGTAAAGTTTGTAGGCCTATCGCTGACCAAAAAAAGAAAACGCATAGAAATAAATACATACTGTAGATTGAAATAGAAACTAAAGTTTCAGCACGAGTTGCAGATATTCACTTAACAAAAAAAACTAATCTAGAAATAAAAACTAATTTTTTAAAATTTTGTAAACATTTTTTAAAGAGATGTCAGGGCTTGAAATTAACTAGATCAAATATCCATTTAACCCTGTCAGACACAATTCTCCTAGCCAATATGTAGCGTACCGTATGTGTCAATGATGAAATGTACCAAAAATAACCATGATTAACATAAAGGTCTTATGCTCAACAGCGCCCTCATCTTCATGTTTTACACGTTTGTGCTCAGGTATTATGTTTGAATGTCTGTTGGTGTGCACTGTGCGTGTGTGCACAGGTGCGTGTGTGAGAACGCCTACACACAGGTATGTATAGACCTGAGGTACCAAAGGGAAGGGGGGGGGGGCGGACATTGAGAGGCTGGTGTAAGGAGGCATGTTGGGCACTAGCCTCAGCATATTCATAAATCAGGCCTTTCAGGGAGCTGTCAGGGGCTCCATAATGAGGGTCATTACTCAGGTAGCGTGTCAAAGCTACTATCGTGGGGACCCGTCCCTGGAAATCACATTCACTCTGCTCCTTGTTAAATAAACAGTGCAGTATACAAAATGGCAAACAAGCTAAGGGTCAAATCTGATGCAGCGCAGGACCAGACAGGCCTCCAGAGTAATTTACCCTCGGGGAGTGCCTCTCGGCTGGGGAGGTGGATTATAGAGGGCCCTTGAAAGAGATTAATGGAAATAAAAAGACCAAAAAAACTAGCAATGGGGAAGAAGGAATAGAAAGATGTAGAGAAGCAGAGGAAAAGATGAGAATCAAGATGGACTGAGCCTGACTCATAAACAGGCGAGGGTTGCGTAGAGTGTGTCAGCGTGGTGAGAATAAGAAAATAAATAGGATTATAAAAAAGAGGGGGTCAAATCATCTAAGTCTGTTTTCTCCTCGGAGGCTGTGATTTGAAGTGAAGTGACTGAAATCGGAACAGAAAGCCAATATTGTCGGGACTCAGCAAACTTCGGTTTAGGCTCGCACTCCTGATGTAATGGCCAAGTAATAACAGTGTCTGAATGTATGTTATCAAATATTCATCCTTTTATTGCTTTGCTAATATCCAACACGGAGCTTTATTAATTTTGGGTGTAGGAGCTAACATGAGAGGTAATAGCATATCAGAGATTTAAAAGAATAGCAGACAGCACTCTTAAAGTGAAGGGATACTAGCAGGTCGAGAATACATAAAAATGTTTAATTATAGTCATAAATCCCATAAGTGCGCAACAATAATGCTCAGAAACAGCATGGGGGTAAGATTCCTGAAATCATGCCCTTTCCGAGTCAATAAGGAACATTTCTTTATATAAACTGTATTTAAATCCTAGTAACATACTAGTACACATAGTAATGTTAGGCACATTAATACACATTTGCAACATGCAGTACTTTTGGCTGCCACCAGGCACCTGTCACCAAACCAGAGCAAATAACTCCATGAACGACATTGGGCTTGGACTTGACTAGCTGTCCTGTTCCCCAATAACTTCAAAAATGTACAAAATCCTAACATTAAAGACAAAGCAATATCCCAGAAGATTTCGTGTTTTCAGTCGCAATCATCATCATTATCCGCAAACGCAATTTCCTTTAACACAAAAGAGAGGCAGATGTCTGGATTGCCACAGTAGTGTCAGAGGATAGGTCTCGGGAGTCACTTTGACTTCCTATATCAACCGGCTTTTAGTTTGAAGATTGACAGAAAGTGTTAATAATTAAGTAATTGGGAATAAATAATTTTGCTTTGGAAGTCAGGCCGGCACATATTTTAGGTTCGAACCACTACTAATGTGATGGTACTCTAAGTACGTCTAGTAAATGTTACTAGCATATTCAGATGCCTGTTAAAACCCAACTGCACAATGTTTGTTTGTAGCATGTTTGTTTGAAAACATTACTTAATTTACAAGCACAATGTGTGAATAAAGATGTTTACAATGTAATATAAACAAAATATTTCTATAGGCTACTTACAATTCTGATATACACCACCGTATTAGTGATGGGCATTCCGGCTCATTTTGGTGAGCCAGCTCTTTAGACTAGGCTCAGCAAAAAGAGCTGGCTTTTTTGGCTCCCAATCAGCTCTTCATTTGCTACCACTTTTATAATTCAACCAAATTAAACAATATTATGACCCATGAGAGATATGAGTACACGTGTATCACTTAAAATAGCCTAACGTATAATTTCCAGAATAGTCTACCATTATTTTACATAGACTTTTTATATGTAAACATCTGATTTTGACACGCACGGTGATTGCTTTAAAGCCAATGGTTTTTCAGCTTGTGAATCAACTTCGTCAAAAAATGTTTGGATTTCTGTTCACATGTTTAATATAAGGAGAACTAATTAAATAACTTGGAATCGGCTTTTGTGTCAGATACGCTATAAAGTATGTTGAAATTAGAGGTTCTAGCTTTCTACTTATATCATGGCTCTGCATGCTGTTTATCAGAACAGACCTACACCAAAGACGAGAGCAGGTGCTTACCGATACAAGTTAAGTTGCAAGTTAAGTGCAACTACCATCAACTTTGTGTGACGGAGATCGTCCGTCCCCCTCCGGGAATCGAACTCCGATCTCCCAGGCAGAGAGTAGACGCTCGTACAAGGCAAGCCAAAAACCCATGGGCCCTGGCTTGCATCGCCAGAACGTCCTATGAGGTGTCGGAGAGTGAGGATTAGCACCGCACAGCTACCGGCTGGCCACCGCTACATTTGCGTGAACAATGAACATAACTCACAACTTTATCCTGCCGAAGCTTGATAGTGATTCCAACACCTTCTAACAGCCATCCATCCCCGACAGTTAAATGATATCCATTAATTATGTTTACCATTAATTAACAAGAAAAAAAAGGAAAAAACCGTCTCTTAACAATAGCTCTCAGACAGGAACCGGATCTAATCCACGCCATCACTACACCATATTATTGAATGATACTTTTATTTTTCATTTAATTTGAAAAATGTCAAATGAAAAATAAATATTTATAGACTATTCCATTTAAACAATGGCCTAGATTGACATACTGTAAATGTTGATTCCTATGGAACCTATTTTATTGTAAATTAGTCTACCATACTAATATATGTCTCTATTTGTGTAACGCTGTAATGTTCCTGTTAGTTGTTTCCTTGTTGTTCTGAAACAAACCCAGCGTGACTGTTGCCACACGGTCCCTGTTCAAGGGCAAAAACGAGTAGCCTACTTCCTAGCAGTAGCAGTAATGTGCCCTCATATGTTCTCCCTGCTAGCCAAGCGGCTACCGTGCCGCTTTCTCGTCCATTGATTTTCAGTTCACCTACCTGAAGGCAAAAGATTAATCTTTTACATCTGTGAGTTTTAGACAGGCAGTCATGTTGTGCGAGACACTGCCCTTACGCAAAGCCAATTAATGATTTTGTCATTCCAATGATGTGGTGGCACTGCCGCTGTGAGTTTGTCAAGAGTACTTTGAGGCCCAACTGCCATCGTAATTTGCGACCATCTGCTCCGACGTCAGAGTCAGAGAAAGAGAGAGAGAGAGAGACAGAGCGTTAGAAAGAGAGAGAGAGAAGGGGAGAGAGACAGTGGGATTGAAGCGAGAGAAAGGCAAGCAGTGCGATGATGCATTTGCGCGACTGGCTGGCGATGAGCGCACGCTGGTTCGCCTTGTCTCGGGGACATGAGGGGAACATATGTTGTCTTGGAGCCCCGGGGCTGACATTGAAGATGAGGGAAGACGGTACTTCAAGGAAAATGTTGTCCCCGAAGTGAGGCTGCCACAACCTTTATGGCTCCGAGTATTGACAAGTCTCCAGCGGACCGCGGGACGCGCAGAAATTTACACACACTCACAAGCGCGCCCGTAATGGGCAGTTCACAGCCGCCGTTCGCTAACAGAAAAGGCTCCCCCCGCTCTGTAGAAAAGGAGCGGGTCTCGCCCTCCCAAAACTGGATCATTTTTAGCGGATTAGCCTGGAGGAGATGCATAATCGCACATATTACCCTACACGCACCTGCGGCTGTGCTTGTAGCTATCGCTGTGCTCATGTGGCAGGGCAGAGCTCAACTCCGAGTGATACTTTGCAGCGTGCGCGAGTAGTGCAACTCCCTACCGGCTCAGCGACCATTTCCCCTCCGCTTCCTGTCATTAAGGTGCTCTCTCAGCCACCGTCCTTAACACCCCCCCCCCTTCCATTCCCTTCACCACCAATACCCCCCCCCCCCCCCCCCTCCCACACACACGCTCCTACACCGTGCCTTCCTGCCTTCCTTCAAGAATATTCTCAGCCTACTTGCTGATATGGTAGCTTCGCAGTGTATCACGTGATTACAGTTACAGGCTTTTATACATAAGCGGTCAAAATAATTTGAATATAATCATTGAGAGCCAGGTGCCTATTTATGTCTAACCTATCACAAATACTGTATATGACATAAACGATTAGCCTATCTAACATGAGCTATATTGTGAGACCAGCATCATATAGAGTTATGTATATGCCATGCCATCACAGTGCTGGATACACATTACACTATATAGGCCAATGAGATAACACAGCTCAATGTACAGTAATGAAAGCTGGAGAATAGATAGCTACTGTAGCTGGAGAATGGCTTGGAGAGCAATGGAGACGTTCTCAAGGCGATGGTGTTTTAAGTCCTGTCTAATGGCGACATCGTATTAAAACACAGCGCCTACAGTACATAGCGTGACACCTTGGCTTCGAAAGCGACACGATAATTGACCCAGCTTAATATCACTCAGGTGTTTGCATGAGGAGCGAGCGAGGGCCTTCATTAGGGTCTCTCTAGCGGAGGGCCAGAGTTGTCTCACTCCACGGTCCGTCTCAGCATAGCTGGGGTCCTATGATGAATGGCTGGTGAGACGGACCACTGTCGAGGGAGGGTGCCCGACGGGCCTCGGCGAAGCTTTGGTTGATGAATAATGACTGTTGCCGCTTTTCCCCCGCAGACGTCCGGGCCGGCGCGTCTACAAAGGAAGTCTGGATGACAGGCTCCCCTTAACCAGGGGACGGAGCCCAATGACGGCTGTGGGCGTCGCCGGGGACCACTCTGAAAGGCCGCTAGACGAGCCACCTGCTCCAGACGGGATTCGTCACGTCGTCAAAGTTTTCTTCCGGCGGACCTTTGCGTCGCTCGCAACCTCTCGCTTTCTGAGGACAGACAGACGAGATGTCCGCCAGGACACGAGAGCAAAACAGAGTGGAATGAAAGGAAAAAAAGGAAATGCAGGAAAAGACAGATGCGGAGAAAGAGGAGAAGGAATCGAAGAGGGAACAAAGGGGAGAGAATCAAAAAGCATGTTTCTAAATTAACTTTGACTGCTCAACAAGGAGCATTGTTGACAAGGGCGAGAGATTATCTGATTTACCGACACCGGCGAAGGAGAGAGAGCGGCGAGCGAAGCAGTGCGAGAGACGAAATGTAATCATCTCCTCCATAAGGAGGAAAACCCCTAGCTTGCCTCCACAAAATACCCCCCCAAGACCCCAACCCATCTCCCTCCCGGCTTAAATCAATTGCAAACAAACCTGATTCCGCTACGTGACACAGGGGGGAATAAACAGTAGCTTTCAATTTAATTCAGCGCTGCACCCTGGGACACACAAACTTTCATCCATCACTTTCATGCGCCTGGCACGGTAGCCGTAACTCGGAGGAGGGCGCGCGGTGACAGTGAGAAACAGTAAATACATCTCAACAAGCTGCCTTGCTGACACCGGCGCTGTTTACTATAATGCACACTTGACATTTCACAGCAATGCTCACCCGTTGCAACACACAGTATTCTGATGTACTGTCGCTGTAGGGTGGTGGCTCCTGCCGCCAAGGCTTTATGTTGTTAACCCTTCGCTCTCGGGCAAAAACAGTCCCACTTATCAACAAGTGCATTGCTTCATTAAGACTCGATTAACACTACATTAATGTGATATAAAGAAACATCAACAACAACTTGAGGGGTCGTAAATACGGGGTTGTGTCACATCTGACAACTTGTCACAAAGTCATGCCACATTTATGAACGGCAAGCAGATCTTGTGAATACTGTATTTACATAATGGGAATGGAACACTTTATATTTCATACGTTTATACGTTAATATACAGCATAGACGCTTTATTAAAGGCCTAATGAAGTCCTTCATAAGGGCCAAGAATTACTGTGAGGAGTGACATGGCAATATTGAACAAAATACAACGAACATCATAAAAGTGATGCTTATGTATGTGGCAGATTGTTATTTTTGGCAATCATATATGATTATGTGCTCATTAATGGATTTATCTAGTGGAGAGAAGTGCACCAAGGCCAAGGGCTGACAGTTTATTCAAGCCAAGATGATATACATTGAGTGAAGCGCTCAGACGACTCGGGTGAAAACTATGCTCAATTGTTTGCCGGTGACATTTGAATATAAAAATAACAATACCTGACAATAGCTGCCTACCTATTCATAAATAAATGCCGGGCTCCTGAAGGCTCCCCGAGCCCACCGAGGAAGGGGAGACGTGCCGAGCTCCATCCAGCCAGTCTGTCTCTCTACATTGCCTCTGAGTAGGTGGTCTACTTGCATGCGGTACTCTTACTGCCTCAGCTGCCTGGCTCAGGGTGAAGGCATTAATTTAACCTGACTGATGAAGAGTATTAGCATACCCTAGCTAGCCCGTGACATGTGTGCATATATATTTATATATATATATGTGTGTGTGTGTGTGTGTGTGTCACTAAGAGATAGAGAGAGAGAGAGAGAGAGAGAGAGAGAGAGAGAGGTGTGTAGGAGAATAAGTTTATTTGGGCTGCTGGTGTTTAAGCGCATGCAAGTTGCAGCAGAGGTAATGCGTGTTCCTCTGTGCATGTGTGTGTGTGGGTGCGCGAGGAGTGCAACTCCCTACCCGCTCAGCGACCACTTCCCCTCCGCTTCCTGTCATTAAGGTGCTCTCTCAGTCACCATCCTTAAACTCCCCCCCCCCCCTCCTTACCTTCACCACCAACACCCCGCACACACACACACACACACACACACACACACACACGCACCTTCCTGCCTTCCTTCAAGAATATTCTCAGCAGTTTTTGTCAATCCACTAATAATTCAATTTAGCAGGAGCGACCCGGGTTGGGACTGCCATTAGTTTGGAGTAGGTGATTTAAGATTGATGACTTGTGTCCCCGGGGAGTCTTCTCCCTTATCGCAGAGGAGTGGGTGGGAACGGATGTGCCTGTGTGGATGTGGGTGGTGGTTGTGGTGGGGTGGGGTGGTTGGCACAGGTGTGGGGGGGTGGGGTTCAGCAAGCCGGTGGCCGGGGCTCTTCGGGGTGGGGGGGTGGCTTGCTGAACGCGCCAGGCGTGGGAGTTGTGGAGTGAATTAAGCTCCCCCGAATTGATTCCCTCCAAATGTGAGGCGACTAATGTGACAAGTGGCAGGTGATAGCGGTGCTAGCGCTGCGCTGCCGCGGCCTCGCCTGTCTCCGCTGGGGCTCCTCATGCTGACACCGCCAGGGGGCGGGGCCACCAGGGGGGAGTGGGTTTGTGGAGGGGGTGGGGGGTGGGGTGGGGGGGGGGGGTGGTGCTGCCGTATGTGCCTGCCGCACACACACCGCCCACCTCCAAGTGCACGCTCGTGCCGGAAACGGACCTCGGCGCTCGTCTTAGCACGGCCACCATCTTGGCGGGACACAATGCTCCCAGAATCCCCCCCACCACCACCACCTACACACACACACACACCACCAATACTACGGCCTTCTGACACAGCGTGGTGCAGAACTATTCACCCATCAAACTCCAGTCGGTGACACAAATTACAGCAGAGGACTGGATGAGGGGAGCCTTGCCTGCCCTTGACACACACACACGCGCACACACACACACACACACACACACACACACAGAGCGCTGACAAGGAACAGGTCAACATGATGACATTGGTGAATAATTCAAGAGAAACTGAGGGTGAGAGACAGACAGCGAGAGAGAGAGAGAGAGAGAGAGAGTGAGAGAGAGAGCAGAGGAAGACGGTTGATATATGCGGTAAATAAAAGGACAGCAAGAGCATCTGTCTCTAAATGCATACTTAACGCGGCGTGTGCCGGTAAATCAGACGCTTCGCCGCGCCGCTCTTTACCCACGTGTCCGCCTGTTTTCCGTCTCTTAAGACCTTAGGGCGCTCCTTTGGCTGGGAGCGCTTTATTTTACAAACACTGTGGGGTGGCGGCCTGCATGTGTTACACCTCCCTGCCATGCCACAGTATGAAATGTGTTTTAGACACGCCTCTGTCTCTGGGTAGTGGGTGTTTTATGCTTTCTGAAATGTACCGGACATCTTTATTAAGAAAGAGTAAGCAAAACTCTCTCTCTTTTTAAAAAAAAAAAAAACAAGCCCTTGATGAGTGAACGCTGGAATTGGTTTTCGCGCATGAACGCAGCCTTTAAGACAAAAGCACCTCAGGAGATAATTACGGTGTCAGGCGCCCCTGCCCGAGCGGCTGACGATTGGCCAATATTTAGCTTTAATTAAATCAAAGTAGAAATGTAATTTCTCCTGAGTGAACTCTGCCGCAGAGTGAATTCGCAGAAACATACACGGTCATCTAATTCTAATTCATCTGTCACCTGTATTTGACATTGTAAAAAAACATTATCTAAAATATGACAAAGAATGCTTTTTACGTGTACATTTTTGTTATTCTGTTAGGAAATAAGTATACAATATACAGTAAACAAATATTTACTGTATACAATTCTGAAACACAGTAGGCGGTTCATAAACCAGATTGTTATGGCATGAAAAAGTTTATATATATAAAAGTTGAATAGGTGTATACATCAAAAGTTGTAAACCTAAATGTGTAGAAGTGTGCAGGAAAAAAACCTAGGTTTAGGTTATCTGGGAGTTGTGTTTTAATATGTTGTATGTGGGTTCAACTAGGGCATATTTCATTAGCTTGTGTGCGTGTGTGTGTGGGTGGGTGGGCACGTGTGTGTGTGTGTGTGTGTGTGTGTACCGTATACACGTACACACCTGTATCTGTGCGTTTGTGTGTTTCTCCCTTCTAGACTGAGGAATTAAAACAGCCTCTTTCTGTTTGGACTGCAGCTCGACAGCGGCGCATGGCAAAAGGTCAACTCCAAATTAATATGAGCATTAATATTCCTAATGCAAACTGGCAGGCCTGTCTGCATCAGAGTTTTGACTGAGGTCTGCACAAAGTTTAATAAGACCCTGTGTGTGTTCGGCACCCTGCAGAAGTTCAATACACAAGCAAAACGCACATGTGCGCGTCCACACACACCCACACACACACGTACTGTACGTGCGCGCATATACGTACAACCACATGCACACGTGTGTGCGCACAATTCATTTTAATTGTAAAGTAGAAGGTTTGGTGGCATATTATAAATGTATTTTTATATATTTTTTGCTAGCGGTGCCAAGCAGTGTACCGCGCTACATACGGGCTTCGGGGCCTTAATTGATTGTAAAGCAGTTAAAAAGTGCCCGAGGTGCAGAAAAAACCAGAGGTTGCCTGAGTGTTAAGCGATGTAATAACCGATTATGATGTGAGGAGGGATTTGCCTTCTCTGAATGTCTTTAAACTGACAAATGCTCTGTGTACACACTAGGCGCTAGCACGCTAGCATGCTGAAAACATGCAAAAGCAAAGAGTGCACCAGACAGCACGGTGTTAGCGCTTTAGGTGAGGTACTAGCGTTACAGGAGCTATTTCAAATTAAATCCTTGATAAATCCATTTAAACTATTTGCAACAAAATGCTAAATAGCCTACCTAAAGATTCACTCAAAACGCTATCGGGGTAAGAAAAATCACCTGTCCGTTTGTTAGAGGGACAGAAGGAAGAATTCAGCATAGGCTGGGCTTTTGTTTAATTCATGATGGTGCTGGCTGGAGAATTCCCATCTGTTGGGATCTACCTGCTATTATTTATGAGGGTCCTTGTTTAGGAATGCACACCACACATGTGCCTAATTAATCCAGCTGACAATTAGATATTGTTTCAATTCACAGCTGAGTGCAATTAAAAAGGAGACGGCTTGCGTATGCTGCAGTAGATTAGGCTGAGATTCAGGTGCTTGTTAAAACCTCTAACCCGGCGCCACTTGTGCAGAACTGCCCCTAATGATCCTCCAAATGTTGTTGATGCAGAAATAATCAATTTCCCTTTGTTAAGTGATGCCGTTGGAGTCGCAAAATCGCGATTAACCCCATAACAAACCACTTCATTAGCAGCTGTTGATGCACTTGTCTGTGGCTTAATCAACAGACCAGGTGTTGGGTTTCATGTTCACATTTTTTTTTATAATACAAAAATGAATGGAATAAATAAATGAATGAACTCAGCACTGTGTATGTGTAAACGGCAACTTTCTTAAAAAGGGTGCGGCTTGACCAATAAGGCAGCACAAAGAAACGCCTCTGTCGACCATCGCTCCCTTTTAGCTCACCTTCTATTTGCCTCTCAATGGCTGAAGGAGTACCAATATTTTCCTGTTGGCTAGGAGCTTCAAGCATGTGGCCCATTTGTGGCGGTTGGGAAGACAGCCCTACGAAGAGAGAGCGAGAGAGAGAGAGAGAGAGAGAGAGAGAGCGAGAGACATAACTTTACAGTAAGCAGTGAAACCTCTGCACATCAGGCACAGAGACGTTGGACTGTTGAAAAATGTTTTTGTTTCGTATTTAAAAAAATCTTCTGGCTACAGCAGTTGCCCGGGTGACGCTTCATAGGCCGCGCTGACCTTCTGCAATTTCCAGCCGTCAATCTAAACACGAGCCCCCTTGTCTTATCCCCCCCCCCCGGCCCCCCACCACCATTTGCACCCCCGTCTTTGTAGATGTGCACATCTTTTTATACTAAATCCACTCTCATTATTGTTCCTCTCCACTGGCCAGCAGGAAAAGCCCTGCTGAAGTCGGAGAGTTAATTGAGCGCGTCTCCCTCTCACCACCGGCTACGAGGGGGCTGCAGTGCCCCACCCCCCCACCCCCCACCTCCACCACCAGCACCACCACCATCTGCCTGCCTCGGTCGGACTCTTTCTGCTTGCCTAGATCGCCAATGCGGGGCTCGGCTGACTATGTCTTGTCTCGGCTGGACTTCACTTGAGCATTCGTGTCTGGGCCCGGGCAGCGTCCGCTCATTACCGGGAGGAGAAGTGTCAGAGCCGGAGAACCAGACCCCTTCACACACACACACACACACACACACCCATAGGCTCCCCTAATGTAATCTGGACATTGAACTTTTTCCTCCTTAATGATATAAAAGCCTGACTGTATTTCCGCCAGTGCCGTGACAGGGCTAACAGCTTGGGGTCGAGAGGCCTGCGGAAGCTCATTTCATTGGCTGGAGATGAGAGCCGTGGAGTGATTCCACAACATGGAGCGCACGCAGTGTAAAAACACAGGCTCCCACATTTACACCTATAGGCAACAATTACAGGCACATAGCAAACGCCTAATACGGTGTACCTCTGGAAGACAATGCCTAATCAGAAATGCTTCCCCTCTGCGGGCCAGCTGAAGGTGGATGCGGTTTATCTGCTGTTATTTGGTCTAAAACATTCCCAGCAGTGGCCAACATCTCTACCTATTTGATTCACTTTGAGTGTGTCTCTCTCCTGGATGTGTTCATCCTCCCTTAACTCCTCACTTGGAGAACTTTGCCTCAGGCAGAGGAGGCAATAATGTGAACCCTGGAGAGCAATACACAGTGAAGAGGCGAACGCGGACGAGCGTTCCTCCATTTTGCTCCACCAGCGGGCCGTTTGGGAGGCTAAACGCCGCCGATATCCCTTATTAAACCATCTGGCTGATGCTAATTAGATTATCAGAGCTAAAGAGAAAGAGTTTTCTTTGTTCATTTTAATGAGTTAGTGTGTCAGGCATTTGCAATGTGAGGCGTTATTTTATGAGCGCGGAAACTTTGCCAGGTGAAAGTGTACAGGAACGAACAGATGCAAGGGTATGATTAATAGTGCTTATCTGCAAACATCTTGCCTACATAAGGGGGAAAAAAAGAAAGATTAGGACAGTAAAAAAAAAAAGTGAGTGCTTGACTCTTTTCTGCATGAGCGTAACACAAACTGCCTGCGATGGATTTTGAGATTGTCTCGGACATGTCCATATACTGTAGTACCTATAAACACTAGTGGTTGGGAGCTGTTTGGAAGCACACAATTCTGGACTGATGCTTTGATTGGCTGTGTCTTAGTTTGTCCCATAGATTTAGTTTTTTTAATGTTGAATCTCGACCCGTCAGTTTGGAAAGGGACAGTTAAAAGCAGGGTCAGTCATTCTTGCTTCGAGCTCAAATCAAAACAGTATCGCCCCGCGGTCCTCCGCTGCAGCGCCTCACACATCTGAAAAGCAAGGCGTAGTTGTATCGGGCGGTGTTTGCCACTTTGTTTGTTACTATTTACGGAATTACAGTAGGACTGTGTAAAATGATCCGATTATTTTTTCAACACACACAGAGATATTTTTGCATTTGACAAAAAGTGTTTTAGCTTACATTTAGCTTGCAATAGCTGACTTTACCTTTAATTCATACCAAGATTGTTACGGCCACAGGATTTTCATTGTACCCCTTCAATGGGCTTACTGTATCATCTCTTACAATTGGTTGAAACCAATTCTAATTTCAACACAAAAAAAATGCCAAGAAAGAAAAGCAGGAATAATAGTTTAGTCAGCATTTCGCGTCAAGAGCACAGACACTGCATCTGAAGCATCCTATAACATGAAACATCCTGTATGTAGTTAGGATGCGATGTCAGGCTAACATGTGTTCCTGCTCCCAGCCAGACAGGAGTGCAGATATGTTTCCAGGCTAAGGACGATCTTAAAGGCCCCTATAGCACTAATAAGGAAGAGAGGAGGGAGAATATTGATTAGGTGTGTCACCAGAGAAGAACATTAAAGTACACATTCAATAACGGACTTCATATCCCGTTATCCCGTGTAAAGGTTAAGTGCTGGGGAATATTGCCAGGATCAATAAGTGTCTGGTTCACCTCATCCCCTCAATGACTGCTGCTAAGCTTCTGTACCACTACATGTAAAAAAAACAGAGAACGAATTAGGGAACTACGCAGCATTTGCCTGTTTCAACAAAACAGAAATCGTGCTTCGTCAATAACTATGCAAAGAATGTCTGACCAAATGATAATAATGAAGTCATAGTTAAGCTATCTGCAGGATATCCCAGAATACATTGGAAACATATTCATAAGCCTATACTGCATATTGCCCTTTTACAATAAATAACAAACTCAATTTCCCTGCGGTAATATAAGCAGAGAAGCTCCTTAAGCAAGACAAATGAAGGGTTTGCCACGGTGGATAACAACATTAACTGGCTAATTAAACAACAATGGCAGATGCGGTTGACTCTCGCCATAATTATGCAATGTGGTTTAATGAAAAAGGTTAACTGTGCAGAAGCAATAAGATGTCCAGTTTCCTTGTGCTGAGCAAGCCTGACTTCACAACAAACACAAGTTTTTGATTTATTCCTTAAATGTGTCAGAGTTATTCATTTCTATAACGGCATTGCTAATGGAAACTGCATGTCACAGTTGGGTGAACAATAAAATTGATAGATCAGATTGATAATGTACTGTAGCTGTAACTGTATTGCTGGGATAACAAAAGTGCAGACAACCCTACGTCTAAAAATGATAGTATAAATTAATATTGTAACTGAACATTTATTAAGTGAACTTACAGCACGTGTTCTTCAAAATGTTCTACTAGGAAAATGCCAGTGATTGTTTGGGCTTGGTGTACATGTTCGTTGTGCTGGGTGGTTGGAGTTTAACCAAAATTAATCACCATGGGTCCTATTTTACACCTGGCAAAAAGTGGCATTCTTAGTTTCAGACCGATGCAGTTGTCATTTTACCATCCCCATCCGCAAGCGTATCAAAATAAACTACGAAATACAGCAGCCACACAATGTATCAAAATAAACTACAGAATTTTTGTATTTAAAAAAGACTTAAAGGTGCTATGTGTAATATGTTTAGTTTAAACCATTAAAAAAACGATCAATCAAAAGAGGTATAATAAATGTCAATTTTGATATGTAAAATTCCTCTATGTACTGTGTTGTAGATATATTTTCTGAAATGAACAGATTATTCTGGCCCGTAACCTTGTAATACCACTTTGTACCTCAAGGGGCAAGGCGAGTCACTATCTTACAGGCTGTAAACAACAGAAGAAGAAGAAACTTGTGTGCACATAGAAATCGTGCCCTGATCGTGCCTGAGATCTACTGCCTGCTTGCATCCTGTTGCTTTACTGTTCTAAGTATTTCTTTACACACACAAAAAATATTGCCCATTGGAGTCAGTTCATAGAAAATTATTTGTTAACGACCGCAGATTGCATAAGGAAGTGAAGTACATCTGAGTGAATAAGCCTATAGGCTAACCAATGCAGGATATAGGCTATAAAAATATTGTAGGTGAATCTGTTAATGACACCAACATTGTTCTAGTAATCATGTAGCCTAGTTTGTTCATACAAGACGTACTGTAGTTAGAGCCCGATCGATATGCCCCGGCATGCGCCAATGCACTGGAGTGAATTTCATTCCACCGGATGAATCAGAAGGAGTATCATACGTAAATGGAATATGCCTGATGCTGACTAAAGTTTCTGGACTGGTGAGTAAACTGCTATTATTGCAAATATGACATTGATCTCATTGTAAAATTCAAAGCCGTTTGTCTCGTCGGTGTGTCCCAAGCATCCCAGACGTGCCATTGATCGTTAACAGTTGTGTGGGAATAGATAGTTTTGGTTGGATAATATCATGAGTTCTTTTGTAGTTTATTATTTTGCCTTGCCTGTGTGTACTGTTTACTGTCAGTTTGCCTATGGCCCCGATCACACATAGATTGCCGCCAGGGTCAAGCGTGACATTACGAGCAGTGCGCAGGAGAAGCGCGCATGCGGGTGCACCGTACCATCTACAATGTTTTTGCTGGTGGCGAGTTTTTCTTGCTACACATCTCTGTGTGATCGGGGCCAACCAGTAACTAAACGACACCATGGTTTTTTTTTGTGTTTCCTGTCGCCTGGCTTGCGGTCACTGCCTCAGACGCATTAGACTTGCCATGCAAACCATAGCCTATACCATTCCATGTGGCGTTGATATGGTTTGGCTGACTGTGGATGTTTTCTTGTTGATATGGCACGGGGTTATTATAAAAGAGCAGTGTTGTTGACTCTCAGCAGACTGTGCTTCCCTTTATTTCCAGAGTATTCCCTGTGTGTTGTTGAGTTTTACTAAACGCCGAGCAGTGGCTCGCCTGTTAAGGACTACTGTGTGTGTTTCGTCTGTCTGCATTCGCCCTCACCCTGCGACCCCTGTTACAATTAGACTACATTATGTGTGTGGATACATAAGCGGATTGACTGAGAAATTGGCGATAAGAGCAGAACTGAGGGTGAACTAATGATGCCACAACTTTATGGTGAAATTCTGACTCCTATTGCTTGGGAGAATATGGTATTTTTATACACAAAGCACCTTTAATACTTTTTTAGCAATATATCGTCCAATTTGATCTAGCCTAACCCTTCACCTGTAAACTTAAATGTATCTCAGTCATTCTGGAGAAAGCCAGAGGCTAGAAACACTGGTTTATTTTACCAGCATGCACATGGAATAGGCAGCTTCCAAACCGTGAGTAAATATTTACTGAATTTGACAAAAGCTTTATAAATTATCCTGCTGACTATACCTTTATGTGGACCATGTTTGAGAACACAGGTTTTCTTTGCTTAACAAATCTGACATACAGTATGCAACCAGTTAAAGGTGAGGTAAGTGATTGTAAGCTCATGCACATTTAGTCAAATTCAGCAAATATCTCCTCAGAGTCTGCCATGTCCGTTCCGTATGTGCACTGAAAAGAATGCTATGGGGCTTTTCCACCTGCACGTTTGGCCGCGGCGAGTCGAGCCGTGCCGCACTGACGTGCGCTTTCATTACCAGTTCAAGTTATGCTTACAGTGTGAAACGGTTTGTTTGTGTTTTGGACAAAGTTATACAGGCTAATGATGGATATTTTCGTCACTCTCGTATCGTCTGCATGAGCTGTACATTTCCAACACGCCCATATGCTGCCAGCTAAATGTGGTGTATAGGTCTATGTAAGAATATTCCCCAGACATATTATACGTATACTAAAAGAAACGAAAAAAGAAAAGATCTACTAATATTCTTAGTCTAGGATAGGTTTAAATAATCCACGTCTAATAAATAGGCAGTGCGTTTTTGTCGTACTTTATAGGACTATATCTTAATGTGTAGTCAGGCATGTCACCAGTCGTCTGCGGATGTTGTTACAATGACAAGTAAAATACAGCCTGAAAATCCATGTAGACAAATCGCTGCCACTATTAAACAGTGCCATAATAAAGTATCATAAAGTGCGTTAAAAAGGGCACTACTTTTAAGTGTGATTGACTCAAGATGAGCGCGTCATCAGTTGAAGACACATCTTCAGTTGAAGACACATCTTCAAACGGTGGTAAAGGAAAGACAACGTTCAACCACGCTGGGCTGACCGTGCCGTGCGAGCGTAGCCTTCTCGTGCAACAGGAAAGGGCTGGGAGAGATGAAGTGACATGAACAGTTGTAGCAACACTGATTGGTTAAAGGCTGTCCAATAGTTAAATAATGAACCAAAGATCTGGGCCCAGTAGGATGCGACGACAGCAAACTTTCTTAAAATGAACGTGTCCAGACGCTGTTCACCAAGTGAATTTAAGGTTAGGTTACACCAGGCTACCAATCAGAGGCTGAACCAAGTAAACGTCTCACGGAAAGTATTTTATAGTATTTTGAAACTACAAAATACAAAACACTAAAGTATTTTGATATAAAATATAAGGCCATATGCAATATCCCTATCAAAAACAAATGACAAAATACTATTTTGTATTTAAAATACAAAACATACAGTATTTATGTATCAAATACATGTATCCTGCCCATCCTTTTATATATACGTATATGTTATATGTGTGTGTGTGTGTGTGTGTGTGTGTGTGTGTGTGTGTGTGTGTATAGGAGAGCTTGATAGACTGTGTTCTATTACCAACAAAGTGTGCTCATTATTTATTCAAAACAAAATTCTTCTGAGGAGGACTTCAAAACACAACTGTAAGAATCAATAATGCATCTCTTTAATTTTACATATTGTATAAGAGTTAAATATTTACTAAACAAAGTGACATAAAACTCCATTAGGGTTGATCTTAGACATTACTCTGAGCATTAGAGGATGTTTTATATGGTGTATACTTTAAAGATTTATGATACAAAAATATGTCTCTTTATTTGTCAAAGGCATGGGATGCAAATCTTACACGATGATCTCTAAATGGATGGTGTCTTTTCTACATGAGAAGCTTTCCCATGAATGTATTATGAAATGTTGGTTGACAAACATAGAAACATAAATATTGAACACATTTACAGCGTTTAACTTCATGAGCTGACACATTTAATATGCTGACTAAAAGCCAGCGGTTTTAGCGGGCATGCCCCTGTGTGTGTGTGTGTGTGTGTGTGTGTGCGTGCGTACAGTACGTGCATATGTGTATGTATGTGTGTGTGTGTGTGCGTTCTTGTGTGTGTGTGTGCATGTCTGATGCATTTAAAAATAATTTCTGCAAGCTAAAGTACACTTAGCAATGATTCTTTTAGCTCTGGGGTTCATCGTAGCAAAGAGGCTACTTTGAATACCGCACAGGTTCAAAACACGCACTCATTGCATTAATCAAAACCCCTGCGCCGTATTAGAATGGATGTGCGTTAAGATTTAATACACGTCTAAGAAGCCTAAACAGAAATATGTCTGAGTCCACTGCAGAAAATACAGTGACACAGATGCAGAAAGATTACAATTCAAGTGCTGTGAAATAGTGTACACACTTGTTTCTGGTGACATATGTACATTTAAGCAAGAGCGAGAGGGAGTGCGTTAGACTGAATATCCGCACGGCTGTGATTTGGTCATAGGTAAGAGGCTGCAGGCCGAGTGGCAGATAATCACAATCACATATTCAGTCTAACGCACAACCTTGAGTGTGTTATTGCTTTTAAACAACAGTCCAACAATCCCTGTTTATTGGTTAATAATAGTATTAAGCGACAACATATAATGATATGTTTGTTTAATAAATGATTTGACTCCACCGACACAAATAGTCCTGCAACCACAGTTCTAAACTTCTAAAGATATTGGAATATATTCTTCTATGCTTCCATGTTTGTATCATGTATGCCTACACGTACAAGTACATATAATATTTGATTATTCGGGTATTCGTTCATTGGGTATGTATTTGATTTAAATATTGGGATTCGAGTATTCATTTTTTACACATTATGAATGCATGTTTTCTCATTAGTCCCTACTGTCTCCATATAAACCCACATGTTGAAATGTAATTACCTGCCCTACACTGTGTCATCAACACAATTGATTGCAATTGACTCTGTTTGTAAGAAGAGAGCGAGTATATTTAACACACACACACTCTTATCGGCTAATACAGGAGGTATAGGCTATTTGACAGCTCTGACTGGCTCAATTGACGCGTCAATCAAAGTGGCCATTTTAAGCGCATGGCTATGTTTACATGTGTGCTCACTGAAGCTAGGAATTGAAAATTACTTCTGTTATACTTCTTCATTATAGTTGAGTGGTTTAAACAGTGTTTTTGAGAAAGAGTATTCGAATACTCGTTCGGAAATACCATCAAGTATTCGAAACCTGTAAAATGGTATTCGGGACAGCCCTAGAAGTAAAGTCACTTAATACACCTTATTGGAAAGTGTATTGCGTTGGTAAAGTGGAGTGATACATGCATCCTGTAGTAAAAAGTTTCAGTGCGTTAGACTGAATATCAGCACTAATGGAATGCCTCTTGACCAATCAAATTACTTGGTCGGAACTAACTGTTGTATAATGATAAGCAAATTAGCAATAACTCTTTGTATTTGCAACATAATGAACCACGCTGAATTTTGACTGTTTGACAGAGCAAATCCGGAACAAAAGATGCTATTCTGTGCTGTGGCATCGTATGTAGGGGAATGTGTGGGGTGTGTGTGTAGGGGGCATCTCATTTGGAATTCTCAGTTCCCCCGTAATGCATTGTGGGTTGGCTCACGTACCTTGCCGAATGAAATTTCACTTTTTGATTGTGAGTGTTGTCAATGAAAGCCCACCAATTTGCTCCAAAAGAGAACCACTACCTTGTCAGACCAGGAAGCGATAAATAGCACTACAATGGGCACGATTGAACCCTGTTGTCTGAGGATCAGAGTCTGGAAATCACACATGACAATTCAAACACCCACAGTTACACATACACACCTACAGTATATACCGCACACACACAAACACACTTTCTCTCCCCGTCTCACTCTTGGGAGGGTGTGTGGCGTGGTGTGGTGTGGTGGTGTGTGCGTGTGTGTGAGTGGGATGGGGAGGGGGGGTGCTGCCTTATTAATGAGTTCCACACATAAAACGCATCCCGTGTCACTCGTCAAACAGGGCTGTTTTTGAACTGCCTCTGCACATGTTGAGAAATGCTTCTCTTTCATAAGGACAAGACACAATAAGCCATCACAGAGGGCTCTGTCAGCTGACCGCTCCTTGGCGCCTCAAAATATACCGTATGTAATGTGTAAGAACTCGGGACGCCTGCTGGGAAAAATGCAGCGGCGGAGGCCAATGATATTATTCCACCCTGCGTAATGAGTATTTGCAGGCGCACGTGCGTGCGTGCGTGCGTGTGTGTGTGTGTGTGTGTGTGCGTGCGTGCTTGTGTCAGGGATTGCACGTGGCGGAGAAAGCTGCGCGGCGATTAATTTCATTGATTAAACGCAATGTTTTGAGTAAATACACGCAGGTGTGAACCACAAATGAATTGAACTGATCAATGAAAATAGATTTCTTGTGAATAAAGAAGGAGTCCAGCTGAGTTAAGGCTCCACACACGCCTGCTAAGGCCAGACAGATAGCTGTCACATGACATATGGCTCAAGAGGATCACACACGCACACACACACACACACATGCACATAGACCTCACAATGCATATTGTACACACCACAGTACAACCATCGCTGAAATACCATATCATTTGTGAGGGAATACAAACACACACACACACACACACACATACCTAAACTAGCACACGCATGCACAAATGAGCCGTATAAAGCCACACACACACTTTACTGAAACCGTGCAGACACATTGCTCGCGTTGGTTTAGATGCTCAGACATGCACACACACGCACGCACACACACACACACATATGCAGTGCACACGTGCACATTTTCGCACGCGCGCGCACACACACACACACACACACACACACAGAGCCACCGTGTGATCTTGCCTGTGCCTTCCCGGACTGGAACAAATAATAGGGAGAAAGTTTATTGAAGCTCTCCCTGTCAGTGACACTGTGTCAGGCATGCATCTCCCTCCACCAAACACACACCTTTGCTCTCGCCTTAATAAAACAGCATAGGGAACAAGGCCTTTGAATAATAAATACTCCAAAGTTTTCACACAACTCCGGCAAGAGATATCCGCCCCGGCCAAACAATGTTGATGTGCCGAGGGGGAGAGGAGCCCGAATGAATACCAGATGCGTGTTCAGAGACAAGACACAACACAGGACAGGACAACGGCTACCGGGGGGCTGCCAGCATCGGGGAGACGAGCCGGGCCTGCAGAGCAGCGAGCCGCCGGTGGGTTGAGGACTTCAAAACCCCCACACACACTTCTCCCCACCCATCAGTTTTCCATGTCTCCTTCACTTTTCA
>JAODLL010000016.1:384645-404078 GCA_026546735.1 Forbesichthys agassizii
TGTTCTGATAGAAACATTTAAAACAAAAGAACACTAGACAATCTTCTCTCTCTCTCTCTCCCCCCCCCCCCTCCCCCCCTTCCTTTTCCCCCCAGCCCTGAAAGCAGAAAATGGAAGTCATTTATCAGGTCTGACGACAGCCGCTGGTGTACTGTTCTACGGTGGTGTGGGCGTGTGCGGTTGTGGTCTGGCCCAGACGTGAGGCTTTAGGCTCGCTCCCTGTCGTGAGGTCATCATAATTAAGCCTTGCCGCCAGAGCTAAGAGCTCCCAGTGTCTTTCTCCTCCTCAGAAGTCATTTTTTGGCACCATTTGCTTATGAGATCATACAAAAAGTCTCATCCCACACCAAATATTAGGCTCCATCTGTGAATATTGATTTTTTTTTTCAAGGGCTTGGAATGACTTGGATTCTTTCCCCCTTTAACTTTCTCTGTGATTACTTTGTGGAAATAGAATATTAGACTTTGGGTGATTGCTGTAAGGGGAAGCTCTCAGCTGGACTAAACACCTTTTTGATTGCCAATCTAGAGTCCCAAACCTGCTCATTCCTACTGCATTGTGTGGGCCTGGGGATGGAAGATGACAGATAATACATTTACTTAATATATATGCCATACAACTTTCTTTTTCTTTTCTGGCTCATTCACTTTGAACTTTCATATTTTGTTTATCTCTTTGTCTTCCTACTGTACTGTACTAAGTCATACCAGGAGTACTGACATCTCTGCCATGACGCTATAAAAAGATATTCTACACAAAAGGTGATGTTGTCATAATTACATTCCTATTCATGTTCGTCCTTCAGGATATACTGTATGACATTCTTCTGTGGTCTCCAAACACAAACTCTAAGTGGACTTACAGTTTGTGCATTTACTGTATATAGAACTTTTCCAACCGTCTGGCCACTCAAAGCGCTTTACAGTAGCCTCGCAATCACCTATTCACCCACTCATGCACACACACACACACGCACACACACACACACACACACACACACAATCACATGCATCTAACCCCCAGGAGCGGTTAAGGTTAGGTGTTTTGCTCAGCGACACCTCAGCAGTTGGTTAGCGGGGTTCAAACCAGCGACTTCTTCTACCCACTATGTAATGCAAAATCTATGTTTTGAAGTATCATTATATCCTTAGATACCTCTAGCTGGACATGGTGTTGTTCTGATAGAAGCATTTATTATTCACCCAGTTGACTTTCATTATATCTTGGGGATTCCTACATTGGATGTGGCTTCCATTGCAGGCAATGGATGGATTACCAATCAATAATATTGTTGGCTATAAAAAGTGGGAAATTCAGTGAGTGTTTGGTCCTTGCTTCATCTACACAGTATCGCTGTGATCCCAGCTGCTGTGGATGCAGACCCCACTGTTCCTCTCACGGTTTCTCACCTTAGCATATGTTTGGTCTAATCTGCTCCCAGAATTGTGAGCAAGCCTCACTGGACAGCCTATTAGGGTGCAGTATGCTGCGTACATGTCTCCCACAGTTCAGTGTCAGGACAGAGACATTGTTAATAGAGACACTATCATGGGGCGTATGGGAAATAAGACCTGGCCTTAAAATGACAGGAGGTTTTTATTAGAATTTTGCCTCAGTGCCATGGGGTTATTTTGAGTCATATTGTTGGGAAGCAAATGGACAAACATTTGGAGAAAGCCTGCGCACATTCACATCTCCACGCCACCACATTGTTGTACAGTATGTGGGGGTTTGAGGCCTAATACGCTTATTTTAATTGCACCTCAAACACAACTTGTGTGCAAACATCACAGACAGCATTATGAAGGAACATTGGAAATGTTAAGACCTACATTACTGTACCACTGTTGCTGTAATCACACAATCAATACAAATGGTGTATTCATGTGTACAGTACATACTGTATGTACAATACAGTGGCACCATGTGTAGTCCATACACGTGTCTTATCAGTCAACCCCTGTGCATATTGTATTGTGGATAATTGATAGTGTATGTATGTCTCTAAAGGTATTACATTTCGATTTAGTGTATTTTGTGTATTCTCTACGTATTATATTATGTATATAGACCAGTGGAGAATGACAAGAGTGTGTTAGTTTGTTTCATTTTTGTCCACCATGACACTTACATACACATTATAATTACACACAGACCACGCAGTAATAGTTTCCAACCCCATGACCGCATTGACTGGGAGCAGTGTTGCTACCACCAGGAAAGAATAACCACCAGATGACGCAGAAGCCTATTAGCCCGGCTATAATAATATAATAAGTCGACGCTAATTACATCTCACGTCCTATCTGTTAGAACAACATGTGTGACGCCAATTTGAAGAGTTTGCTGTAGAACCCATGGTATATTACATTCAAGGACAGGAAAATAGCCAAATGGCGTACTCTGCATTCTTTGTTGTATTCTACACAAGAGTGCAACAGCAAATAGCTAATACATGTATGCTTTAAAACATTAATTTACAGTGTCCCAAAGACAACTAGCACTTTTCAGTGTTTAGATATTTGTATTGTGATGAACATTGTCCCCGCACAATACATTTAGCAGGATTAACATACAGTATATTCATTGTGTGTGTGTGTGTTTTATTCCAGTTTTGCATTTTAAACTCTGCTCACTTCCCTGGCAGGTGACTGAGCTGCATTCTAACTAGCAGCGTAGAGTGGCGTGTATAAGAACAAGCAAACAGTCCTTAATCACTTCATCCTTGTTCCTCCGAGTGTTGGACAGAGCAGGGAGAAAGAAGGGACCGGCCTGCAAAGAATGCCAACGAAGCCTTCTATGGTCCGA
The DNA here is from genome assembly GCA_026546735.1 of Forbesichthys agassizii. Taxonomy (NCBI): domain Eukaryota; kingdom Metazoa; phylum Chordata; class Actinopteri; order Percopsiformes; family Amblyopsidae; genus Forbesichthys; species Forbesichthys agassizii. Next base: position 387,455 of record JAODLL010000016.1, read on the forward strand.
CTTGTCGCTCACTGCTCAACAATGAAATACATCTAAAAGGACACACATCGATTTCTGTCGCGAGATATCCTTGCGGTTGATCAGATTTTAGTCTTTTATCACGTTTCAAAGATCAACAATGAGTTGGTGCAGAGATTTGGTGGTCAGCGGGCGCTGTAACACTCGAGAAGTGTACCTATTTGAATATGTATTAAAATGGCAGAACTTGTAACTTACAATAAATAGAAATGTCATATTCTCATAACTGAGAATATGAGAAGATAAAAGTAAGTGTGACGAGAGAGCGAGAGAGAGAAAGAGAGCGAGATAGAAAGATAGAGGGTAATGCTTTGGGGATTCCATGCATCGCGTCTTGTTGTTTAGAGTGCATTACCAGCCACTGAAACAGTTCTGGTTTTCTTGTTGTCGGGGAACGTGTCCCGAGGCGATAATAGCAGCAGGCCCCTCCCCAATTCCTCTTCGGGGCCTAATTTTCCATCAGCAAAGCGTGAAATCGACAAGAGAATGGCACACAAGAAGCTCTCTGTGCCAGCAACACGCACAACCAAGTCTTGGCCTTTAAATACACTTTAAGGTTTGTTAGGAGGTCAAGTGGAGGTCAAGTCGCTTTGACAGTCGCTGAAGGTATGGTAACGCATGGACTGACAGTGTTGTTACCAGGCATCCAACTCATAAGATGAACAATATGTATCTCATTCAATGAGGAATCGCAGCGGGAAAAAGAAAAGAGTAAAAGCCTCAAAGTCCACGAGGAAAACTGTGCTCGGTGAGAACAGGCCCTAAGGCAGTCCCTAATAAGAATTTGCTAATTGTCATGTGACCTCTATGTTCACTGCTGTTTTGTTCGCTAGCCAATCAAGAATCTCACATGGGGCTGTGAACATGAATCAGAATACTGTAGGTTGTCATTTTAGACGTCAGATACTGTAATAAAACCTTGTTTACATGTTTATGGCCCCCAGGCGTGAATAGTGTAACTACTCCACATTCATGGGCGCAAACTGGCAGCGTGATAAACTAATTGTTTACACAAAACAATTTCTTTAGAATTCATTTAGTTATAGTGACGTACAAGCAACAAGTAAGACCAAAAAAACAACAACAAAGTATTGAATAAACGGCAGCAAGACAAGGCATCCAGAGACGCTACGATGTCTGTCTCTCTGTTCTGTATCAAAATAAGAAGATGCCCCGTTTAAAAGAGGTTCTGATCTTTCAAGTGGGGCCAACTGTCTCTTTTTCTAGAAAGGATAAGGCGCTGTCATCCAAGCAAAGGCACTTGCGTGGCTTTGCTGAACCCATGCGCCCATTGTGCACACACGTACACAAACACACACACACACACACACTCTGAAAGACAAGCCTTTTTATTAGGACAGTAACATTGACACACACTTCAGAGGGTGAAAAACTGTGTCTTACTCTCAAACACACACATATGAGCAGAAAAAAAGGCGAGCAAGCTCTCGCAGCGCTGACTGACATAGAGGTCCTGCAATATAGATGACAAGAACAAAGCTCTCCATAACAAACTCCAGTCATATTGAGACAATTTCCTCTTCAATAATGAATCGCCATCAGCATTGGGCGTCAACACTGGCAGACACACATTGGTTTGTGTGTGTGGTTGAAAATATATCTATCCTCTGTGAGAACAAAACTTCTATATTTAATCTGTAGTGAGAACAAGCACGCATGCTAAGACAAAAAACAAAATGTGGATGGCAAGCGGAGCCTTTCTGTGGCATGCAAATCACATCTGGATCGACAAACTAGGGCGGGCAGATCCTCCACGTGTGTGATTGACAGGACTTCTAAATTGTGTGGATTATAAATATTTATAATTGACTTAATGTGGCCTGTGTTTTCCCTCGTATTTATTTTAACTTCGGCGGCAGAGAGAAAATCAACTGAAAAATAAATTAATTAAAAAGTTAAAGCTTAATTCTTGCTCAACCCCACAAACCACGTCATTTGTCACTCTCTGCATATGAAACGGTCATTCATGTTCATTGTGTACTCATTTCGGTGCCACTTACACAAAATCTACATTATACGTTTTATAGTTAAAAACTAAAATAATGTGTGTTTTAACTCTGTATAGAATTATCTGATACTAACACACGTCACGTGCCAGGTACACTAAACAGAAAGCATTTTGTCAGAATATTTAATACTAATGAGGAACAGAATTGCAAAAAAATAAGGCCAGATATGTATTTTCTTGAACTGGATTACTGGAAACTTTGCTGAAAGGAACCGAGTGCATGGCGATTTAATATATTTTCCCTTTGGTGCTCTGAGACGAACGTAAGAAGATTACTAATCACACATGACATGAGGTAGGCTACCGTTAGCTACATTAAACATGCTTAAAATGCCTAAAGGAAAAGGTTCAAAACAGATGCACCAATCTGCTTGCATAGACCAACTCTTGTTCATCTGAAGGCTAAATTAATCTTAAAAGACAAAGTTACATGGCTTATTGTTATCAATAAGTCCTGTTAAATGGACATTGACTTGTAAAAGTGTAAGCATGACAAATGCGAGTGCTAGCGGCTAAAGGGCCGTCAACAAATTACTATGATGAGTGACGAGCGCTGGCGGTTTAGGAACAGTAAACAAATTACTGTGAATCATAATAATTTGAATAATAATGAACAGCAATAAACAAATTACCAAGAACCGGTTCAGGCACAAATTAGGAACCAGAACCGTTTAATAGTATCGATTTGGAACCGGAATCATAAAAACCCCAAACAATACTCAACTATAATATTGACACAGTTAGCCAGCACTGTGTTTCAGACATAAGTAAGTAAGTAAAGGCTCCCTCTACGAGACTACATGTGGGTTTTCCTGGAGCTGTCAGTGTTTTACACAGTATGAAGCACCATAGAAGATCAAGGAATCTGAGGAGAGAGTAGATCGCTCCCTCCAGATCTAGATGAAACCAGCTACTGTATGTTGGGTCACAGGTTTTAAATCAATGGGCAGGCCATGCACTTTGTGGGAAGTTTGTGGGAAGTAACTGAATGTATATATTTGGTAGTGGATTGGGATAACTTTTGCATGGTACAGGGAGGTATACTGTACTTATACTGTTGGAAAGACCTATACAGAACTTGATCTTAAAACTCCATTTACTGTGAATCATTAACAAACACATGTGTCATCGTGTAAGCCTGTTGTAAAATACAGGCCATGGTTAAACAGATGGCGTAAAGGGGAAAGGACGGTGTAGAGCTGGGAATAACCTAGCCTCTCAGAGATTAAAGTTGTTCTTTCTTAGACTGAATTGCCCTACTGTATGCGAGTCTGTGTAACACGCTCTTTCAGCTGCACATCAAAAAAGGCCATCTGCAATAGAAAGACTAGCCAGCAGACCATGTGATCTAGTTCGGTATGTTCCTCCTGCCGGTGTCCAGACACACCAACTGCCCACATCTCATCAATTTTCCTCTTTGATTTCGATTTCAGTGCTGCATGGGTGAGAGTGGCAATACAAAGTTTTATATTGTTTTACGCTGTTTATATACTGTATATATACACACTGCATACTACTGTATATACACAGTACACACTGTATATTGTGTGTACTGTATGTCTACAATGGTGAAAGTCTGAGTACAATGCCTCAATCTCTTCACATATTGCTCTTTTTCATTCCCATTGTTTCATCATTCATCAAAACTGAACACCTTCTTACTTACCTGATGTCTTAACACAAGCAAAGGCAGTTGAATATAATCATACAGTTACATTTCCTGCCTTACCTTACTTTACTGATATGTTTTTATGCAGTAGTTGTAGTCATGCTAACATTGTATTGGCAGTTAATATTCTTTCATTTTCAGGAATGGAATGAATGGAACTAAATATTTTCATTGGTTGAGCAGATCTTTCTAGTGAACCCCACAGTGTGTATACAGTATATTCAATATCAGTGTTGGGCAGTAACTAGTAAAATAGCTACTTTAATATTATGACTTTTTCCAGTAACTAGTAATAATAATAATAATAATAATAATAATAATAATAATATAATAAACTTTTTTTGTAAAGCACCTTTCATACACAATGTGCAACTCAACCTGCTTTACATTTAAAAACATATGAACAAAATATGAAGGGAACAAATTTAATTAAACAAAAAGAAATAAGAAACAACGAAAAACTAGGTAAAAGCCATGAAAATAATAAAAACCATTATTGTATATACAACCCCCCCACCCCATCCCCCGCGTTTTGTGGGATACTAACCCACTAGGACTCCAAACAAGGCAATAAGTTTACTTAATTACTTTTTGTAGTGTAATTAATTACTTTTTAGAAAACAGTAATCATATTACAACTAATACAAGTAATGCTGCAGACCTGCATTACAAGAACAATATATCTGATCATATAAAACTTAGGGTAGGCTAATTGAGCCAACCTGTCCAGTCATCTGGTTTGAGAGGCTGCAATGTTCACTTTGGCTGATTGTTGACTCCTAAGGTCCATTATTGTTCCAATAAAGAGGGATTCAATTTTATAAATAGCTGGCTACACAGGGTGTAATTTTTCAGGAGGGGTGAGTCAGGGTAGTGATTGTGAAAGTAATGTAGTAATGTAGCTAGTAAAGTAACTAATTACTTTTAATACCCGGTAATAAGTAAAGTAATATTATTACTTTTTGAAGGAGTAATAAGTAAATAGTATCTTATTACTATTCTTGAGTAACTTGCCCAACACGGTTCAGTATATTCACGTATATTCACAGTACTTGTGAAAAAGTCCTAACTGTAATCTAAAAAGTTAATGGTTATCTTTAGTGGGGCTGTTACAGTAAATACAAGTTGTTTTCTTTTCATGGCAAACAAAAAGCATTTATTTATTTTACAGTCTCAATAATGCAAATCCGCAATCCCACAGAGATTAGGGATTTAAAGTGAGCATGAAACACAAAACCCTTGAAGAAGATTACATTTTAAATCAAGCAGTCCATGTAAATGATGATGTGTGCGACAGGGGGCTCAGCACAATTAGCATGCCAGGCTAGTGTTAAAGCAATTAGGCAAAACAGACAGCTGGAGCACCCGGGCTAAGCATGAGAATAGCGGAAGGACAATATATTTCCATATTGTTCTCCAGTACAAGCGTGTGTGCGTTTTATTCCGAGGATGTTTTTGCGTTTCAATTGTTTTGCAGAGTTCTCTTAGGGAAACAGGGGTTAATGGGAACTCAAAAGTGTTTACAGAGCTGCCATTTTGAAAATGTTCTTCATACGTTGTGCGTATGAAGAAATAAAAAATAAGTTAAATAAGAAATGCTGTGTTTCTTGCAAAATAAAAACAAATGGGGAAAAAGCACTGCTTGCTTAAGGGGATCACAAAAGCATTTTCTGGTAAACAAGCCCACAGCGCAAGCAAACACAGTGAAGTGCTGTAAAAACAACAAAAGACCGAAAAAACACACTTTGGCAACTCTCTCAGGTGGAGCCATCAAAAGCCGTGTTTCCTTTTACAGCGACTTAGCGGAAAGGACCACCTGGAGACCTGAAGTGACATTCGTTTGAGTGTAAATTACCCAAACAAGCATGCCAGGGAATGGCAATTTGGTGTTTGATGTTACCCAGTGGGGATGCCTGTAGATGCTGCTAATTCCAGCAAGGAGCAGCACAATACTAACACCGCTAAACACAAACACGAGTGGCGTTGTGGAAACAAGGGCCCGTTGGGACATGAGGCAGCAACGTTGCTTGTGACTGTCACACACACAACACAAACAAGGGTCGGCTGGAGACTCTAATGTGGCCGTTATTATGGAATGTGTTTATTTACGCTTATTTCATGTAAGTGCGCATAGGAGAATCACTGGTCCTGGAGACCCACTATGTATGTTATAGATGACTCCCTGCTCCAACACACCTGATTCACATGAATGGGTCATCAAGCTTCTGTAAAGATTTATAACAACCATAGACTTATATAGATAGACACAGGGAAAAAAATGTCAGCTCAATCTTACAAAGTATTAAGATTCTAATTAAGGGTATCACCATATTGGTAAAGTGTCTCTTTTGCCGCATGTGCGGTAGAAACAGAAGATTACGTTGCAACCTGCGACGCTGGAGTTCCCGACCTCAAGCCTTGTGGATGTGCGGCGTATAGTACAGCAATAAATAACAGGAATTTTTGTTTTTGTTTTTGACTGTACTGTTATAATTGTAGGCATATTTTGTTTATTATTTAGCATTTATACTAAATGTTGCATGATTATTTCCGTCATGACAATCGTCCAAAATGGCTTTATTGATATTGTTAGAAAAAATAAATGTACATAATGCAGTACCACCCATCGCCACACGTCACGGCTGCTTCAAGCCTCTAGTAGTCAGACCCTGCCCCACTGATAACAACCTATTCATTTAGTCATTGTATTGCGCAATGTTTGATATACTGTATGTTCAATATTGTGTATTGTTTACTATTGAGTAAATAAGTGTACTGCAGAGCTTACTTTTTAAGGGTAGTTAAAGAGGTTGTTACTTTCTCTGAATGCATCTACAAGGACCTTTGCAGATGTGATGGTGAATTCCAGAGTAAAGACTACATATCCCATAAGCCCCATTGCCTTGTTGAAAAGAGCCACAGTTAATCTCTGGAGTGAGTGTGTCTGGTGTGTCTGCATTGAAGAGAACGTAGCCACCTTTCAGACTTTCTCACAAACTATATCTATTTTCACAAACGCAAGATTTTGGTCAATAATAATAATGTAAATCTGTATGCTAGTGTTTTCATTAGATGTAACCTAGTAGCAGGCGTTAACATGAAACGGGCATCTTTCTTAACAGTGTATAACCAAACAACACGTCTAAAGGTAAAGGTGCTTTTATTGTCACATACACATAAGTGTCGCGAAATTCATCATCTGCACTAAACCCATCCAACAAGGGAGCAGTGGGCAGCCGCTGTGCATCTTGCATCTGTTTTAAAGTTCAATTCAAATTCATTTTAGACCACTTGTTCAAATATGACCAACTATCATATGGGCTAAATCAATTAATTAATTAATTAATTAATCAACTAGAGTCAATCCAAAAACATCAGTGCCACCAGTCTGAAAAGCACAATGATTTTGTGTGTTTCCATGTGTTTCTTTCTTCCCTCCAGTTAAAGTGCATGACCTCGACTGCTTCAACATAAAAACTCTTCTGGTGTGGCGTGGCCGCCTGCACATGTGCATAGTATGCCCAGTGTCGTATCCAGGAACTTTACACATTTAAACATTACCTCACCGCTGAGACACATGGCACCATTTAATGTACACGCACACGTGTTACACGCATTATACAGCTGCCTTATAGGTTAAACAACAGGAAACCGTACAATAAAATTGTACGGCCCAACTGGTCGATGAAATAACCACACTGTTGTCGTTACACAATGGATCATTGCTCGGGCCATTGCCTGCAAATGACATCTGCTCATATAATTATTGGTTCCCGCTTTCTCTATAAATAGCCTCCTCTGATACGCAACTCAATTAATTGAAATTTGGTTATAGTCTTACTCCTTAGAGATTGCGCTAGTTTGTCTCCTCAAGTCAGAACAATCCATCAGACCATGTAGGCCATATGGCCTGTGTGGCCTATGGGCTTTGTGAGAATGATGCACTTTATGGAGAGAGTCCAAAGAACACAAGCAAGTAAATCGCTAGTTTAAAGATAAAGTGATGTATCGCTCTCTCTGCTCTCTGCGGTTACTGACTACATTTAAATAATTACTGTTGAAAACCTATCCCAAATGTTTGGAAAAAAAAAAAAGTAGGTTGTTAAATATGTAAACATTATGGCTTGGATATGGAAAAGTGCATATTTGTGTCTAAACCATTGATCAACTAAGAGCACCACTGGCTTAATCTGTGGCTTGCGTGCGTGCTCCCTATCTTTGAAAGGGAGGGTTTTTGTAGTTTGTGGTGGGATATGGTTCCTGGGTAGAGGCAGGGTAGTGAAGTATTTGAGAAAGCAACCCGTTCCCCCTTTACAACATGTTTTGGTTACGCAATGCCAGCTTGAGAAACATACCGCTACGCTACACACATAAACTAGCAAGTCTGTTTGGTTTTGTGAAGCAAAAGTTAGTCTTAAGTACATAAGAATTATTCCAGTCCAAGGTATGCTCTGAACGCAGAAGAGGCTGCCTTGTATCCTTAGAGTGACACATTGCCATCGGTATTTTCAATACTATCCTGAACAAGACTGGTTTTGAAACAATAGACCTGCTAACAAAGCTTCCCACCGAGAATTGACTTGGTCATTAGTTTCTATTTACATACAGACGGAGTGCAATGCTATGAATTAGCATAATGTTTTGTGTAGCTGGCATGCTCAAGGGATTCACATTGTAACATATTGGCGCTTAATGAACTCTGACTTTTTATTTTATTTTCCACAGAGTAAATTAAGAAATGCATTATAGCTGTTAAACCAATCTTGAGGGAAATCGGAGCCTTCCACCGCAAAACTATGCTTGATAAGTAATAAATTACATGTTACACTTATTTGCTTTAATTCATGCTAATTTTGCCCAATTAATGTATCGCTATAGTTCCTAGGGCAGCCACTGGAGATTTCATTATTTATTGTGTTGTGTGTGTGTGTGTGTTCGCTTATGTGTGTACTGTACACAGCAGACGGGAATTGCTTGAAAATATGATCTTGTATTGTCTACGGTACTTGTATGTATACTACTGTAGTTTATTTGTATTCACATCTATTTGTATTAATGTGCATGTTTGTCTGCTAAGACTGTAATGTTTTTTATTCTTCTTCTTACAAAAGGCTGTAGTGTCTGTGCCACACACACACACACACACACACACACACACAGACCGGATTAGGCTTCCTTCCTCCACCCCCAGCCAGCGAGTACGGTGAGTCATTGTTTACAAGCCCCTGTGCTATCGGCCCGCACTGAGCCGCCTTTTCCATTCAACCAAAGCTCCTGCGTGCGTTGACATGACACCGAGGCCAGCCCTGAGCTTCCTGAGCTAGCCTATAGCTGCTGTCCTGCTAAAGGAATGCTGCTCACAACTCATGGGCCTGAATAGGCCGACGATATGTGCACACTAGGATATGTCACTGTAGACGTGTAAAACGAGATAAAGAATAAAGAAGCCATTTTGGAGATATTTTTAAAATGGTCACTTTCCCCTTTCGTGTTTTACAGTAAGCCGGCTGAATTTATGTATTATATAAACACACAAGTGACTCACACAGACCCCTCGATTCACCTTTGTGAACGTCCCCTGAGAGATGCTGCTAGAAAAGTTTACTGTTGAATTAGCCTTTAAACGCCCATAACCTGCACCGCATGTTATTTTTACTCATTGTGCATGTCAATGCACTCTATCCAAAAACAGAACATTTCTCTTAGTTAAGTGGTAATATTATATTTAGGCCTTCAGGCCAGAAGGTTGTGGGTTCGCTGGCCTACCTGTAAGCATCCTTGAGCAAGATGCCTAACCCTTAACTGCTCCCGGTGGTTGGTCGCACCTTGCATGGCAGCAATCACCATTGGTGTATGAATGTGTGTGTGACTGGGTGAATGTCAGGCAAAATAATGTAAAGTGCTTTGGATAAAAGCGCTATAAAAATACGCCCATTTACCATTTACCATTTACCATTTACCTTCAATAAAGCCATGGACATGCATAAACATTGATTATTTAATCATTTGTCTGGTGGAGCTATAAATGTAGCATGTGTGACATAGCCCATATATAAATTGATATTCATTCTTTTACAGTATTTTATATTTATATAGTGTCTATTGAAGGCTACATAACACTTGACTTTTCAGATATTGTGTTAATGTTTTCTTTTTTCAAAACATGCAAATTTCAAACATGCAATCATATTAAACCAATGGACTATTTTCCTGGGAGATTTACCTGAAGAAAAATAGTCCTGAATATAAGTTGTGGCCTAGTTAACTATCAGCCCTGTCTCAGAACTCTGGGAATTAGTCAACGCACATCCCAAAAAACCCCAACCCACACATACACATCCTCAAAGCACCCACTGACGTGTGTATCTTTGCTGCGCTGATATTAAAAAAAGCTTAATCGACGATGCGTTTTCAAGTAAATTAAAGAAAACAAAATCTCTGCGATTAGTCAATTAAGTGGCACATTAGCCTGGGACTTAATTAAAAGATAGTGGGGCATGGAGTCTTTAAGGATATACAAAGAGGCAGCGAGTGTGTTTAAACAGCAGATTGAACAAATGGCATGTATTAAAAACTTGACTCTGAGTCACTTGACACCTCGAGCTACATAAACAGTGTCAACTCCATGGGTTTCCTATGCAAATGCCCGGGATGAGCAAAGACTCTCCCAGCCTGGAATGTCAAAAATCCCTTTCTAAAAAACCAGGGGCTTAGCAGTACTGGTAACCACAACACAGAAAACACACCACTAACGGCATCACTCAAACCGCGTCGGAGGCTGCTTTGGTCTCTGGAATGGTAATTATCTGTGATTTATGAGGAGTTTTGAGTAAGGAATCTGCTATGAGCAACCTGCAGACATTAATGTACAAGAGACCCACCTTATAAATACAGGGGTCCGATTGGTAGGTTTTGTTTCCTAGTCAAATATATTTATATAGCCTACAACTATTTCTGATTTATGTGTGTGCTCGCACAGCATCAACCTCTCATTTTAAAAGTCATCTTTAATTAAACCTTTTGTTCTTCAAAATGAAAAAAGAAAGAAAAAAAAAACGAGGCGCCAAGCAAAGCAAACTGCAGTTATTGTGTCTGAGATTTGAGACCGGAGATCTAGGTACACTAAAACATCACAGTTCACTGCTCACATTGCCATCTCGCCTTCACATCCCGCCCGGAACAATGCGACAGTTGACAGCTTGCACCCACGATTCAACACGCTAAACTGAATTATTTCTGCCACGTGTTAATTTATTAACAACCTGTGCATGCTCTAATGTATCCCGCATTTGCATATACATTTTTAACCTGCACGCCCCGGAATCATCATGAATATTCTTATCGGATGGATGGGAATATTTCAAGCCCCCTTTTATTGTTGCCACGCACTTTTTGAAATTTTGAGGGATGGGGCAGAGAAAAGAATCTCACAGCATGTCCGCAGGGCACATACTCTATAAGGGCAGATATCAGCAGTTCATCACCTTGCAACGTATGAGCAGTGGCATCTCAGATCTCCTCCTGCATGTTCACTGCCTCTCTCTCTCTCTCTCTCTCTCTCTCGCTCTCTCTCTCCATTAAAGAAGCATGCACATCTTGAGAGGACTTCAAAGACCAGATGCTGTATACACACTCCACAGACACTAAATAGCGGTGGACAAAAAGCAAGACTGATTAATTATATGCTGACTACAACACATTTTGAGAATTTGACATCATTGTCATCATTGTCATCTCTCTTCTTGTGTTAGTGTTGTTGCATTCCTGTTATATTGTAAAGATGTTTACAGCGTCAATTCTAATCTGGTTCTGGAGCATAACGGAACAGATACAGAAAACAAACTACTGTACATAGAGGAAAATGAATGCGATTTGTTGGTTTAAAACAGGCAACCCTCCAGACACAGTTTTACAGCAGATGCACCCGACTTGTAAAGAAAACAGCAATTTCCACCCATCTAACTCTTATCACTATACAGCAGTGTGAGAGAGAGAGGGGGGGGTGGGGGAAAACTATTGGCATCCAACTACTGTATCACACATACAGGTGTGTGCGCACACGCGTGTTCGGTTAAAACTGTCTTTACCTCATTCTTGTGTGTTATTTCATGATTCTTACAACACGTCATGACAAGACATTGATAAATGTAAATTTTCAATCACTAAGTGGCAGCAGATGCTTGTTAAGTAAACATATTCTGCCCTATATACTGTATACCTAAAATATGGTGTATAATATAATATAATGTGGCATTTGTCTTAAATTTGACAATGTAAATATTTATTGCTATCATTATCGTTTAACGCTATAAATGTTAATAGTATATTAACATTTATTTATTGACAAATTTGAGATATACTCATACTGACGACACATTTGTTTTATGGAAAGAAGCAGCATTATTATAGCAAATTGTGTAGTTTGAAAAACACTCACACAAACACACACACACACACATCGTATCATCTCAAACCGCATCATGTTTATAGTAATGAGCGGTGGCACGAATAGAGATGCAATGCTCAATGTGTTTATCGCTGGCAGATGAGACAATTAGGATAGTCTGACAGGAAAACAAATGTGTTGTAAAGGGACTTAATAAGCATTCTTCTGCTATGTTATGGTAAAGTAATGTCTTACAACCAAGTGTTCACTTACAAAGACAACTACTGTAGCAGCATAACAATAAACTGCATCTGACAAACAACTTAGACTGTTTGTTTTCATATGTGGAAAAAGGCCAGAATAGGCTTGCCTGGGAACTATGTGACCATGTGTGCATGTGTGCACGTGCGCGCGCGCGTGTGTGTGTGTGTGTGTGCATCGACACGTTTCTGCCCAGAAATATGTGTATGACTTGTGTGTTTGCTAGGATTACTGGAAGTGTGTGTGTGTGTGTGTGTGTGTGTATGTGTGTATGTTCCTGTTTGTGTGTCTCTGTTTGTGAACGCACAAGGCTTTTGTCTGTCACTCATGCTAACTCAATGTGAAGAGGCTAGTCCAAGCGGAAAGTTGAGTCCAATATATCTGCCACAGTGACTGTTATTAAGACCTCGATCCGCATGTGTTGTCTTTCTGCTTGGCGTAAGGTACATAAGCTACTGGGCACCAACCTCTCCTTACTTCCAGCCCTGGATGTGTAATAATAAAAAAATAAAAATGTACATTTATATATACTGTATATTATGTTTAATTGCATGAGGCGGGTTGCAGTCACACTGATAATACGCAGACAAACCCTAAAGACAAATCTAAACCCCAGTGCACACAAAGGGTAACATTTTTGTCCTTGGCTATATTTTTATAGTCATTGTGGACTGAATTTTTATGTTGGCTGTTTTAATTATTATTAGCATTAGGGTAGTAATGCTAAATCAATAGCTTATTATGTACACGCTATACACAAATAACTGCAAACATCGTAAATAATTTAAACATTCACAGAATCCAACTTTTTTTTTTACCACAAAATCGTAAGTATCCATATCTATTACTATCACAGAACAACATGCTTGTCGACCAAGCTGTCAATCAAAGTGGAGCATCAGACAGCCACAAGGCTCCTACATGTACAGTAAGTGATGTTGACTAAACAATGCTTGCCCAAGCTGGGTAAACGCACAGTAAAACATGCATCCACGATCCTTGTGTCTACCTCAATGTTCCTGTATTTAAGATATAGGTCCAGATGTTAACCCTTGATTGTCTCACATACCCATACATATTATGACGAATACCAGAAGCACATAAACACAACAACAAACTGTACATACACAGGTCTGAAAGGGGTAGTTTTCGTCAGGAAGGTTGCTGAGGGAGATGTAATTGGAACCTATGTAAAACGATTGGAAAATACATCGGTTTGCCTGTTATTCCAGTCAGGAGAGTTGAGTGATGTCTTCTCCGGGACCAAATCCACAGACAGAAACTTTGAACTTGAACCGAGACCCCTCCCCATCCATGCCCCATGCCGTCTTCACGCTTCCACGGCAACGCCTCCAGATAACAAAGAGATTAGATGTAGTCGGTGGCCTTTGTACAACAGGAAGGCTTTAGCAAAAGGGGGTCTTTAAATATTTAGAGTGTGAGTACAATGAGACGCTTCTTTCACCTGGAAATCATTTACATTTGATTGTAGTGAGTCTGTTTTTAAGTTGATGCAAGTGTTGCACTTTGTACAAGAAAATACATGTTTTTGCCGGAGGGTGATACTTTCTTGAGGTGATGTTGAATAGGGAAAGAAGAATATAGAGTATAGCATAATTATGATAGATATCAGATATACTGTAGCGTATGTACAGTATGTCACGTCTAAGACGTGTTAAGCTATCAAGGAGGAACTATGCAAAAAAAAAAAAAAGGTATTTTAGTATTCGGTTCTGATATTATGCCACTTTATCGCTGCTGTGATTTCCTTGACATGTTAAACTATCAACACAATGCTTAGGTATAGGCCAGCACTCTTGCTCTTCTATCAAAGGCCTACTATAACAAATCTATATGCCTGTAAAGCAGGCCTGTGTATTCAAAGGCTACTTATACATGTACATTAATGAAATGCGGCACTGGTGACAGGCAAGCGTGTCTTACTGCAAGTGTGGACCCGTGAAATACCTTCATACTGTGCTACACATCTTACCAGTCAGCCTTCAAGTCACACAATCATCGACGTCAAGTTGCTGTCTGCTGTACAGAGTGCAACACCAAATCATCTTATAAGCAAATTATGAAAAATTAACAGCAAATATTGAGCATACAGGACCGCCCACACAATGAAAAGACACCTTCTGTGGCTGGTGTGAATAACATTCTCATACCAGATTCCTGTTTAAGGCATGCTATTATTTAGGATAATTATTATCCTTTGTGATTATATACAATATAAAACACAGCAATAGTTCACAGAGGCACTCGTAATGTCCCACAGTATCATTCAAGCATGAACAATAGCTAATATCTGCTCTTACGGTCTAATTAACAGCTATAACATAGGATTGAATAAAGCACAAGAAATCACAAACAGCATGTTTTTTGCTGTGTAACAAAAAACACAGAGGTTCCATTGGAAGCCAATGAAAAATGCATAAAGAAACCTGTCACATTACGTGATGTCCTTTTGTGTCGCTGTACAGCAATTACACATTAGCTATTAGACAATAATTACAATATGGCTGTAACCTTGTCAATAGAAAGCTCCAAGGTCCATGCATGATGTATTAAAAACACAACATTTTACAGTTTTTCCTCTGCGCAAACTTTTTAATGAAAGAGGCACGTAAAATAGGCCGAGTTTTGAAAAAAAGTAATTTTCTATTGGCAAATGTAAGCTTTACGCCGCTCAGTTGAGCATGGTAGAATCAGGGACGGATGGATAGATGAATAGAGGCCACAACCAAATTACTTATTACATATTTCAAGAACAAATGACCTTGAGAGCACAGAACTGCAAAGACCCCCACCACCAGTGCAAACAAAGACAATAGAGTACTTCTAATTGTGACATTACCATCCGCAGCCCAGCCAGTGAACAGAGGGGGATTGATTAGAGGAGCAGAAAGGTGGATGACTTTGTGAAAAGGTCACTACACACTCTACCTTGAGTCTCCCTACCCTCTGCCGCTGCCACAAAAGTGGGGAAAAGAGTGAAAAGAGGAACTCCTTTGTGATTAAAGAGTCTGCACAGTGATATTTCCCCCCCACACACACACCCGCACAACCCCCAACGCATTAGTGAAATCAGACGGTAATTTCCTGGGACCAAAGGTGTATCCAGGCAGAAAATTATTAAAAAACTAACAAAAAGATGTTATGCGAGAGAGCGTGTGTGTATGTGTTCCATCTGCTTCCAGCAGGTGGGGCCGTGTGAGGTTAATTGAGGGGTTAAAAGGCTGTGGTGTCAACTGAAGGTCAAGCCACTGTGGCAGCCAGCGGGAGGTCTCCTCTCCACGCCGACCTTACAGGGGGTCGGCGGCCATATTACCTGTGTGCCTCCCCCACCGCTATAATAGGGAGCGCACAGAGACAAAGGAGACACTTCTCATGTGATCGTTGTATTAACCCAATGTTGTGATGCCCGTTTTCTTGGATAGTCTGAGCATCATCTCTTCACACCATTAGTAATGAAAGCTCTATAACCTAGCGCTTTGTGGCATACAAGTTACTTGTGTAGAAAATATTTATATTTACCCCTACTTTTCAAGAGAATAATGTAAACCTAATGACAGAAAATAACATTAGAATTTTCCAATGAATACAACATAAACAAGTAAACGTTTTAGAAAATTGTGATTTCAGAGAGAAACCTTTTGTGTGCGTGTATATGGCAGTATGTTGTATTTTTTATTATTCAATGGGCTTGGTAACATTACTCTTCAAGAGTGATTGTGCATTATAAAAACCTTAATTAAATAATACCGTGGGTGAATAATAAATAACGAATAATGAAAAAAATGATTTGCTTGAATTTATTTTCAAATAACTGTACACAATTGGAGATGAAGCACAGCTGGTAAACTTAAGTGCACTGGAAGAATTTTCATCACAAAAGGAATGATATGACAAAAGCAGAACAAAATATAAAAAATGTATTCAATTATACACATTACGAAGGATGAATTAATCACATTTTATAGTGTGGAGATTGTAATAAACATGGATAATTTTAAATTATATATATAAAAATGTCTGCTTAATGTCTGCACAATGAGTGTTGCAGGTGTGAACATACAGGACTTTCATAGATCAGATGCGTGTTTGATGGCTACAAGGACAGCGACTGCTGGTAAAAACTAATTGAACAGACATGCATGTAACAGAAGTACACTGCTCAAAAAAGGGAACACTTAAACAACACAATGTAACTCCAAGTCAATCACACTTCTGTGAAATCACACTGTCCACTCAGGAA
>JAODLL010000016.1:404178-422906 GCA_026546735.1 Forbesichthys agassizii
GCAACATTTTCGATATGATATTGCGCAACGTGATATTGCGATAACGATACTGAATCGATATATTGTGCACCCCTAGGTGAGACAATATACCCAAAACTTTACTTATTAAAGTCAATAACTCCCCAATATTGCAACACACCTACATTAACACACAGTCTAGTTCTAACTGCATGTAATGTAGTACACATACACACAATTACCTTTTGAGAAAGATGAGCTTTCAATTTACCAAACCATAAATACTTATTAAGAAACCGCTAGAGCACTTAAGCGGTGAATGGAAAACTAAGGCGTGTTCCAAGTGCTGTACATCACACTCAGAAAGCTTCCTGGCCACACACTATCAGAGCCCCATCCTTATTTTTATCAAGATGAACACGATGACGGAGATGAATGGTCAGAGAGGAGAAATATTCCTAATCATTGATCATGATAATGATGATACTGTCAAAAA
Source organism: Forbesichthys agassizii (assembly GCA_026546735.1). NCBI lineage: Eukaryota > Metazoa > Chordata > Actinopteri > Percopsiformes > Amblyopsidae > Forbesichthys > Forbesichthys agassizii. The sequence continues at coordinate 404,633 of JAODLL010000016.1, forward strand.
TGGCAATGACAGACTTGTACAGTCACCGGAAGACAAATGAAGACATAGGCTAATGGAATAAAGCAGAAATACAGTATGGATCTTATTGAAATTGTGTAAGGGTGGTAAAATGTAACAAACGTAAAAGAAAGAATAGTACAGTCACTGCATATTTTTAGTCTAACCTTAACCTAGCCATATTTACTTTGTCATGACAAGGGATAGACAACTAAAGCATTGCACATTGAAAAGGGACAGGCCTGTTGTGATTTCTGTAACATCTGTTCCTAATTTCTGCTGAGCTAACGTTGTCAAATCAGTACATTTTTCACATTAATACAGCTATAAAAAGATAAATATAGCAAGTCACAACTAGTATGCAAAATGTATTTAGCTCAAGAATAACTTAAAGGCATAAACATAATCTGTGGTGCAGCTAAAGCAAACTCAATGCCATAACAGGCTACAAAACCAAATGGAAGCAATTATTATTTGTATCATGAACTCCCTTCCTGATTGCTATTTATGACATTCTGTGTGGTGTGGGGATACAGAGAGAATAGCTTCATCGGACAGTTAAGCAATATTGCATCACTTCGGGAATCTTGAATATGTCATTTTGTCTCGATAAAAAATAATGATGGTTAAATAACTGTTTTTAAAGAGTTTTGCACGTGAAAACTGTACATACATCACTCAATAGATGTATTGTTTGAAGATTGATATAAGGAAACATTATGCTTTATTAACTTCATGGTTTTTGTAAACCATCAAAGCGTCAGCTGATCAAGGTTGATAAAAATATATACATTTGTGTTAATGGTGAAAGCCCATAGTACCTTCATTTAACACTATGACCACAATACCTTACACATCTTTAGACTGCATCAAAAATCCAGTAAAATTACAAAACAACAAACATTTACATTTATAAGCAATTAAAATTGTGTGCGGTTTACCACAAGCTGGTACGACAGAAGATGTATTCCTGAAAACACCAAGTCTGAAAGGTGGCATTAAAACGCCATGTTTTTAGAGGCAGGATACAAACACACACACTTCAAATTGGACTTGTAACGGCCCCATTTCGAGTGCATCAACAATTGTTGAGGGTGTACATTTGTAGTTGAAAAAAACATGGTATTCCCCTGCATACACTGTCACACACATCACAAGGAAAAAGTAGGGGGCGAGTAGCTTCTTGACTGTGTAAGCAGCATCCCAATTTGGTCCCCGCTAGTAGCAGCTGACAGCCTCAAATATCTGGGGAGCGTTTTTAAAAGGCCAGTGTTTGATGGATTCATGAAGAACACACAAGTATAATTGCCATTTGTCACAGAGTCTTCAGTGGCACAGCCACACGGGGACCGAATCGCAGCGCGCCGGTGATACGTGTGGAGAGGGGGTGGCTGCTCCTTGTGTTAAAAAAAAAAGTGCGTATATAAACACTTCCGTTTTCTCTCTCTCTCTCTCTTTTTTTTTTCTTCTCGTCACTGAAAATGGGTCCTGCAGGAGAGAACGGGAAATTGCACCCCAAAGACATGCAGCAGTATATATCAAACGCGCATGACACACACACACACACACACACCCACACAGAGATATAGACCTACCTGGGAGGAATATGTATGTATGCACGTCAACTGAAACAGAGCTGTATAAACAAGAATTCTAAAACAGTCTGGAACATGAAAATATAACAGAGGGGTCAAACAGAGCAGGGAGGAAATTCTCATTTGCACATTGCGCTGTGTCGAGAGTCGCCGGCGAAGTAGCGCAAGGATTCAAACAACCACAAGCCCGCTGTGTTTCTAAGGCTCAGTCCTTTTTAATATTAATGCCCCCGAGACACAGGGAGGGAGAGAAAGACGAGAGACAGATACAGAAAGGGTGTTTGCTTAGGCCTATTAGAATGCCCGTCATGAGAAGCGCACAGTTATTCAAATGTCACATCGTGTCAGGCAAATAAACAGCCCAAACCAATCTTGTTCTCCTCTCCTAATATCCGTTATTACACGGGAATACTAGTGTGTGGGGTTAAATCATACTAAATGGAAATTTAAGGAAAAATAAAAGTCATCTTCATTCGCAATTTTGGTCACAAACTGAGACGTGTACAACATACTATGGCAGTTAGCTGTGAAATGCAAATTTGGCCAACGTGGCCAGTGTTTTGTTTATCTATGGCGCTTCACATTAGAAAAACATGTATATTTTCTGCTTGGCTGGCCATGTACCTGTCTGATTGAAATGCTAATTTGTAAATGTGCAATGACCTAGTCGCTCTCCCCCTTCTCCAAACAGCCTGAGGTAGTGTCTCTCCTCCTAACAAACAGCACAGTGGATGCTACAGACCCTGCCTCGCAATCCAAAGGGATATATTTTCTCATTAGAAATTATACATCTCTCCTGTCCATATTTATAGACACAAAACCTGGGGAATTATACTGCACATACACAGAGAGAGAGAGAGAGAGAGAGAGAGAGAGAGATGAATGTTATTATAAAAGGGCTCTGATTGAAATTTTCCTTGGGCATATCAAAGTCTCGTTTACCATTTGACCTTGCCAACTCGTGGACAAGGACTTTCTTCATTGTCACATTGGAGTGTGTTCAAAAGGAAGTGACACGGGATTCCACGCTCATCATTCGAGTGTCCCTTCACAACAACCCCCCCCACAGCAGTATCAAAATAGTCACAATACAGACGTCTGCAGTGGTAAATGAGGCGGACGTGAACAGAAAGGAAAATGGGGACGTACGACATGACAAAAAAAAACGCCAATACAAATGTCACCCTGTTGCAACCCCCCCCCCAACACACACACACACACACACACACATCCCATTACTTATCCATGTCAGATGAATGCAATGATTGGACAACCACACACTAGAGATCGGTGAAGAGACTTAAATCACCTGCTGTGATATGAAAACCTCATCAGCAAGAGCGACGCGCTGTATGTGTACATGAGCGTGCCCGCCACGCCCGTGCGTGTATACAAACCTGGTAACCCTATTAGCCACAGCGATGCTAGCTGACAACCATTCCTTTGGTCGGATCAGTACATAGCCAGGCACTGCAGTGCTGTTTTTGTTTGCCATCCCCCTGTTCATTACATTCTCTTAACCATCGTTCCAACAGGGCTCCAGGAGCAGTTTAAAGACAGCGTTTAGTAAAGAGGGTGTTTAGTATTATTTGCCTCCTCTTCCTCCTGAGGACAGAAATGACACCAGAGATTTGCTCATTTGAAATTTGTCAATTTTGTCCACTGATTGAGTGGAGGGGATAGAGAAGGGGTAGGGGGGGATTACCCCCGTCGGACCTGTTCTGCTTAATTACATTTTACAGTGGAGAAGGCAACTTGAAAGACAAGAACTTGATTTGATGACCTGAAACCCTTTCAGCGTGCCTGGCGTGAAGCTCTGGGCACAGCGCGGATAGCCCGCTCCCCTACAGAATCATCAATTATCCTTCGATTTCAAATGGAACATTTGCACAGATTAATGTCAGGCTGTTATCTAAATGATTAAAACCTCCAATGAGATGCCATATTTTTCCCAGATAAATTACGGTGAAGGGAAGCCAAGCCGTTCGCATTATGCCACCGACCCTGATGCCACATGCCCCGCCTCCCCTTCCTCACGCCACCCCAACATACTCCTCCATTGAATTTGCTCCTCTCTCCACAGCTATGTGAAATTTGGCATGCAGCTAATCTGAGCGGTCTAAATGTAGCAGTACACAAGACACTGAGAGGTCATACGCAAGTCTTACAAGCTTTGATAAACAGGTTTATCAATCTGCTTGCTTTGGTCTTCAATAAAGAATAAAAAAGACTTCAAGATTTAAAAACAGCAAACAACACACACACGTGAAACGGCGCCTGCAGTATCCGAAAAGCAGCACATCTTGTGTGAATTTAGGCTTCACACAGCCAGCTACCACATTTTTCTAGAAAGATCAATTATGACATGACTCAGAAGAGGCCTGAGGGAACTGCCAGGCCAAAATATGCCAAAAATGGAGTAGCAGAGAGAGAGAGAGAGAGAGAGAGAGAGAGAGAGAGAGAGGGGGGGGGGGGTGGGTCAACCTCAGTTACAACTATGACTCACAGATTCCGTTGATGTCCGCTCTGAAGCAGAAGTTCCACAGGAAATGTACTCTCGTTTGAAATTCAAGAGCAGGCGCGCGCACGGGCCATGCAAACACATGCGCACGCACGACACGCAGGACACACAGCCTCCGTGCATCAACCCTGCATCTAGTCACTGTGGTAAACCTGGGACCACAGTGGTCCCTGCCAGGTACCACAAAATATTATTGTATTTTGTTCCAGTAGAAGGTAAAGTAAAGGTAACGTCAGCTATTGCAAGCTAAATGTAATCTAATACATTTACAGTATGTAAACTAATGCACTGAAATTCAACAATGATCTCCTTGCATTTCGCTAGTATGTTGAAAAAAAGAATCAGATACTCTACACAGCCCTGGCTCTGTAAACAGTAACATAAACAAAGTGGCGAACACCGGTCGTGTCAACAAAGCCGTACTACCACGCTTTGTTCACAACCCGTTTCTATGAGTGAGGTGGCACTGTGGAGAGAAAATGTTTTGATTTGAGCTGAAAGTTAGCAAGAATGACTGAGCCTGCACTGCACTTAAAAAAATGGTGGAGTCAGTTATGTGAGAGAAAGATTGTTATTTGATTGCTAAAGATTGCTATTTGAACTCTAAATCTATACATTTTGCAAAAGTGATGCGCTTCGTGGTGCGGTCTGCACCATGTTGTGCACCCATTTACACAGCCAGAGTTATGTAGAAACAGACTATTGGAGCCATTCACTGAATGTAACATAAACCTTACAAATCACTTCCCACACCTTTTATAAAATGGGTTTACACAAAAGGTTTGAGAAACGCAGGCCCAATGTACAGTTAACAACAACGCAGGCCCAATGTACAATTAACAACAACGCAGGCCCAATGTACAGTTAACAACAACGCAGGCCCAATGTACAATTAACAACAACCCAGGCCCAATGTACAATTAACAACAACGCAGGCCCAATGTACAGTTAACAACAACGCAGGCCCAATGTACAGTTAACAACAACGCAGGCCCAATGTACAGTTAACAACAACAACTACTCACTCTGTGACGAAGCAGAGCTGTGAGTGGAACCCTGCCTAAAGAGCAGAGAATGCTCGTGGAAAGCGACTGCCTCCGCGGGTCAAGGATGGGTTAGGGAGTCCATCAAAACAACCCCACGAAGAGTTCCTTTATTTGCTCAGTATCAATCTGAAGACATTAACCCTCCGCTAATGGGACAGCTGTGGGTCACCGCCTCGCAACTTCAGCCTGCCAATAAAGGCCTTAAGCTGGATGGGATGGGATGGGGGGGAAGGGGGGGGGGGTGGAAGGGGATCAGCCTTTGGGACGGGGGGCTCCCCGTCTGCCGATGAGTGGCTTTTTAAACGCAGAGACGGCGTATTGATTTTAACTCCTGCCTGAGGCGGGCGGGGGGCGGGGGAGGGGGCTGATCTAGCCAACTAGCGCCTGTGTCGTCCTCGGGCTGTCTGCGTGCGGCTGGATGGACCCCTGGTTTTCATGGTCACCCTCCAGTGATCACAGGGTCCTGACAGACTGACACAGCAGAGGGCCACTGAACCCACAAACATGATAAGGGGGGAGTGTGTGTGTGTGTGTGTGTGTGGGGGGGGGTATCAGCTGAGATCTCAGTAATAGAAAGGGGTTTTAACCTTAATGTTGGAGCCAAAACCCTGTTAGAGGCCTGGTAATCCCACCTGCGATGCTCTCATTCCCCCCCCCCCTCTATCACTCCCTCTCTCCCCCACTCCCTCCCTCCCCTCCCTCCCTCGTGAGATGCACCATTCCGGTCTTGTTAGCATCAGAAAATGAAAGCCTGAGCTGAGATGCAGCTCAGTGCCATATGCATCACGGCAGGCTGGTGTTTCCTTGTGCCCTGACTCATGGACAATGAGCAGCGTTAAACGCTGTCACACAGTAATAGACTACACAGATACTGTACACATAACTGTGTTGATCAAACACTTTTCACAATAAAATGTAATTAAGTTGGCAATGCCGTCTAGGCTATCCTTCAATATAGCATACAGTTAGGCAAAGGCATGCTAACATTAGCGCTGTAACGAAATAAACGTAATTAATTATTTTACCATTAATAACACGTCTCCCTCTTACTGCACAAACGACTTCGCTATGTGGCTCTGAGAGCATATTTAACAGCCGAGGCCATAAAGCAGGAGTTACGCATATCTAATCATTCCACTTACGCATTTCAAATCTTACTACAAAATAAATGTTCACAGTGAATAGGCTTGGCCACTTCGGGTAAAATATGCTAATTTGCATGCTTGAAATTTCCCATATGAAATCTATCTGCACCAAGACAATGAGAAAATAATTATAACAGAGGTAGAATTACAATGGCCATTTTAATCAACCCGTGCACTAGCATTTCACCCTATTTATACCGTTTTTGATTCCATGACCTACTGGTAAGTAATCACTTGAAAATTACGTTGGGGTTTATAATAGGCCTACGCTTATGACGCATTATTTCTGCAGAGACGGGTCTGTGGATTACAATAATGATATACATCTTGCATAACATGAATCACTGACATCCTTTTGCTCAAAATTAAAAGTGTTTAGAACTCTTTACTAGTATTCTTTATGAATAATGATACGGAAGATGGAGAAACACATATCTACATACATTATACATGTTTGTATACATGATTGATATTCACATTCATATTTTATTCTTGAGCTTCCAATTCATTGCTACTCCACCTCTTAAATAAAGCATTGATAAAATAACACTACTGTAGAGGGATGCACCTATCGTTTTCTAACTGCTGCCCTACAAATACAACTTAAGCCAAAACATTTGCAATTATGCAATGCTCATCTAGTCAAACATCCATCTCTAGTGCGTTGAGCGAGTGTCATATACTCACAGGCAAAAGGTCAGTCCTACACCCAGGTAGTAACCTTGAAGGTTTCCTGTTAAAGAGCTCTATCAGGGCTTCACACAAAGACCAGCCTAATGTCTCTCTTTTCAGAGTGCGTGCCATTTTATTTGACCTTCCTTCATCACTGCAGAATTTCCCTGATAACACCAGATTGTAAGGTCACCTTTATCCGCTATGGAAAAGCTTTTTTTTTTTATATTTGACAATCTGTTGAATAATGTAATGATTAAATGCCTAAAACTGGCGGTGGGTCACGGCAATTTATTTCAAGGGAACGCTTGGAGCACTGAAGCCCTGTTTGCAAGAGACATCACCTGCTTGAGAACCCACAGTGGTCTCTTCTGCGATTGTCCGAGTGCCACACCCTCCTCCCGAGCAGAGAAGAACGATCAGAAGGAGTAAATCCACATGTATGCCTACCTCAAAGAAAGGGGGCACCCAATACATTAACTCTTACCATCCTTCCAGCCATCTGGGTTTAAGACCCATTTTAGTTTAAAGAAAACATCACTTAGCGCTCCAAAAAACACATTAGCATTATTTTTAAGACTACATTTACATAGCCAATAGGTTATATTGTCTTGGCGTTGGTAGTAAATGTGTGTTTTTTTTAAAGAAACATTTGTATACGTGTATATTGGAGAGCTAAGTGAAGTTGTAATTTTACAACAAGGGGTGTTACAGGGTTTTAAGAGTGGAATAGGACATAATGAATGCTGCTTAACAAACACTGTAGCTCAAGCAGGCAAATGTGAGCAAGTATTTGGTTAGTGGGTGATAGTGTCATAACCTGCATTTTCATGTCAATGTATGTATAAGCAACAATTAGATTTCACATTCAATTTAATCAGAATTTTTGGCAACACTAAATATTTGCGTGACCTTACAGAAGTGTTTCCCTTTTGAAACACATCTGTGCAAGTCACTGTAGGGAGCAGTAGATTCTATGACCGAGGAAGAGTAGAGCGGAACCCCAGTGAACCAGAGATGAGGGTTCCCCCACTTTAAGTCGAATGTCAAATTACTTAACTTTACGGAATACAAATATGACTTTCCATTACCTTTGTTGAACGGAAAAACAAACCACCGTAATGTCGTTTGTGTAAAAGCGACAACCAGCAGGGCAACAATAAACAAACTGAAAATTTACTTGATGATATTTTGCGTATCTGCAAATTGTAGACATTCAGACCAAAAATGCAAATATTTAGCTGAGACATTTCAAATGCAATACCACGTCCAGTCAAATATAGTTGAATGGCAGTTAAAAGTTTAACATGTAACAAACTAAATTCCCTGATATTCCACGATTCAACACAAAACCTCAAAATCAAAAAACATTAGGTTCTCCCTCCATCCAGTGCCATGTGACTGGTGACACTGGCCTCTAACGAGTTGGTCCCAGGGCGCTGCACAGCGGCTGTCCACTGCTCCCTTGAGGGATGGGTTAAATGCAGAGGATGGATTCCACTACATGTATGTGACAATAAAAGCAAAGGTACCTTTTCATACTCCATGACTTTCTATATGTGAACAGATGTTTTAAATTATATTATATTCCAGAAATTCCATGACCAGTGGGAACATTGTGAGATATGGCAAAATTAGAAAGCATTGCAACAGACCTTTTCAAGCTGTAAATCAACACAATTAATAACAAAAAAAAACACAGTTAAGGGAGCTGGGTGCAGGCAGGCAGATGATTTATTATAGATTTTCCTGTTTCTGCTGCAAATACTCCTCACCACTATCTATTCCATCTAGCAATCCAATTGGTCATCTTAATGAATGGATCCACTATACAGATTGCGTGGTCTACGACCCAGGCTTAACTGAATCCCTAAATGCCCAGATATGAACGTTTCTCTTTCCTACCTCAAACAAAACAAAAAACTCATTTAAAAAAAGCCTTTACAGTATATACAATTATCACGAAACAAATTATGGATTTTACTTTCATTTTAACTGACTTCTGTGTTTTGCAAACCTTCTCAGGAGAGGCAGCACACGGCTCCCTTTCAAATCCCCTTAGCAGCCAGTATGTGGGGATGACATCAATTACAACGCAAAACTGTTGTCACAGAGGCTTATGTGCCGACATAAAAGAAAAGTACGCTCCCTGCAATGCTCCTCACACCTGCCAAGCTACAGTAAAGAGGCCTCTTGACAGATAATCTTTTTTTTTTTTTTACTCCACAACCAAATCTCTTTTTCTCGTTGCTTCAGTAAACAAGCCACAGGCAAGTCATTAAGCTGCAGATGTAAAAAAGGAAAGAAATAAAAAGCCATGGAAAACACACCGTGGAAAAGTTAACAACCTGGAAACAAAAGAGCTGTTGTGTTAAATACAAACACAAATCCTTATTACAACTACAGAATACATGGATGGAAGCAATCGGTTGTTATTAGTCTTGCTTGACACATTGCGTGTTCTAGTTAACAATCAAACTAATCTTTCAGACGGCTGCCTTTTCTTACTGGCGATCCATAGTGCTCTGTGTGTCTGTTTCAAGCAAGAGTGTGCTTACACGTAATCAAACTTACTACAAAAAGGTGCGTGAAGCTTTGCGACCTGCCTAAAAACGACGTGACCGTGTTATGAACGCAAGCCGACTCGAGGAAAACCGCATCTGTTAGTCAAACATTTCAGACAGAGCAGGTTGTTTCTATTATTTCAGTTACAATGGGTCTCGTGGAAACAGGGCGTGACAACTACTTTTCCATGTGTAAAAACAAATAAAGAGAACTTTTCCACACAAAAAACCCCCAGAAAAATTAAGTTTTACTTGATTTATCACAGTGAAAAGAACAACATTCAGAAAATATATACTGTGTAGAGTATATGTGGCTTATAAATGTCACTGTTGATTTATATTTTGAACTGTCCACAACCTGAGCGGGTGGAGTAAGGGGAAGGGAAGACTGTGAGCCTCGAAGCCCAGTAGGGGCCACTCAGGGAAAGTGCATCGTTAGACTTCAGTACACAGTGATGAACGCAAGCTCCTGTTACGAACTTTACCACATTGCTAACTATAGCCAAAAAGAGCTGAATCACGCCAATGTGGCAAAGCTTTCTCTACGCATTCGTCATGCATCTGCTCCAATAGGTAAATGTTTACAACGAGGTTATACTTTTAAATAACAAAAATGAATAAACATTCCGGAAAAACTATAATCAGTGTGTTCAGCCTGCCAGGGCCAAGACCACAGCAGGATTTCCTCTTCCCCATAACACAAGCCGAAGGCTTGGAAGGTTGAAGGAAATGGAGGAGACACAGTCTAAATCTCGGTCAGTGTGCTGTGATGGTCGAGCATGTTAGCGCTGACTCTTCCAAAGCCATGCTGCTTGGTTCTGTGTTATCGAAACATTATATTGTTTGGAAAGAGTGACGCTTATATTGTTTGGAAAGAGTGATGCTAAAATTTGCATTGGACCATGAGACTACACTACACTACACACCCGTGTCTGCAAAAGCATGTGCAAAATATTGTACCACTGTCACGGCATATAAGATCATGACCGACCAAGCCTGTTCACAACAAAGTCGTGCATTTTAAACAGTGCTGAAAGTGCTCTAATAAAGCTATGCAATTTTACTGTATGTCTAGATGGCATATAGTTGTCTAGCATTAAAACAGTACTAATATTCTCCTGTCTGTCTAAGCATGGGTCAAACAAGTGGTTCACACTTACTTTTGACAGGCTCGCAATATCTTGAATTGTCCTCGGTCACGCGACTTTTTCCCTCGCTTGATGGGTTCCTGGGAGTTGGAGTTTTAAGCACTTTTGCAGGCCCTGATGGTTCAATGGCACAGGCATCTAGGAGAGAAAAAAATGTGTTTTCTAGTGTGAACAGAAAGGTGCACAAGCTTGAGAGAGAGAGCAAGAGAGAGAGAGAAAAAATAGAGAACATTTTAAAGATAAGAGAGACTGTTCCCAATTCCAAAATTACTTGTTTTATCCTTTAACCTGGGCTTTAATCTTCCAAACAATCCCACCTTCTCAACAGCCTTACAAACAGATGCCATCACCAAACACAGTAAGCACCATTCTAATGAAGGGGGCATTTGGATCTGTATTCACAACCACATTGAATAATTACAACAGAATGATCCTTAAAGGTGGATTAAATCCATCCTTCCAAAAACAAACGTATACAGTCTGAAAGCAGGCTCAACCTCTGTGGCATAAACATCCAGGAAACATTAAGCAAAGACATGTGTTGCCTACTTTCACCAGATAAAAAGCCGTTGGCAAGCAGCTACACAACATGGCAGGGACACTTCAGGTCAAGGCTGTGCCAGACTTCTGCTTCTCATTTTCCCCATACTTCATGCTTTACCTGCCTGCCAGGCATCTTTTACTGCCATAAAGGCAGCATTCATCTAAACTGGAAAAAGTATGTAGGCCCAACTCCTATCCCTGATAGCTGTGACGACAAGAAGACATATCCCTTCATCTCTTCTCTAACTAAGTGTTTTGGCATCTTGGAACTAGTACTCCCTGACTCTTGGACTCGCTGCACAATGTTGCTTTGTTCAACAGGCTAAAAAAATTCATATGTAAAAAGAAAAAGCTGACATTTTTCGCTGGTCTGTTGCCAGATTCACTAGACCGGTGAATAATGTCACAGATCCAGCCAGCTTCACATATCTAATTCTGGTTTATATTCTAAGACTATCAACATGCCCCTTAGCAGAGCCAACCCGAAACAGTAAAGTATGTTGCAGTAGCATAGAACAACTCCATTTATCGGACGCTGGGTGTGTTTATGTGTTTGTTTCCACTGCCGTTCTGTAAAGCAATGATGGATCGTGGAGTGGAAAGGACAGCAGTTCCAAATAGATAGATATAGCACAATCTCAGCTCGGGAGCTGATATACACTGTGTGGTGAATCTTAAGCTACGGTGTGACTGCCGAGACAGATGCACTAATGCCTACAGCGGCAATAGCTGTGTGCGTGATGCATGGTAGCATTTAGCGATCACACTTTGAAATAAATTGCTCCATTCTCAGAACATCGACTGTCCCTTAAGAAAGAAACTCAGTCTCAACAGAGTGTCTTTGAAAAGTCCAGCTAAAATCCATTCACAATCCACTACCCCCAGTGATTGCTAATGTTGTCCTACTTTTCTAGTTTTTGACAGTGCCATAATAATGTTTGGTATAAATAGGATGGTCAATGGTTCATTGCTTGTTTTAAAAATAATGGGGGGTGGGGTGGGGGGGCTGGGTGACAGGCTTATTTTACATGAGATAATCTTATGGGTAACTAGAAAGTTAATTAAAAACTATAATTGCCTGTGGTTACTGTTAATAGTCACCAGGGCGTTGCTTTGAACCTTATTGGGTAAAAAGAAAAACATTATCCAGGATAATGCCGGGGCTTATGAATGCGGAATCCAAATGAAAACAGTTTTATAAGGAACCAAGTTACAATTTCAAAGTTTTGAAGAACATAATAGGCCAATAGAATTCCACTGACCAATGTAAACTGTTTTTATAAAGCAACATGTTGGTATTCACAAACAGGAAGAGAAAGTCACAAATTTTTGACGTGTGTCCTTACCGTGTATGTTTGATAAAAGAGGGCATGTCTCTTGCTGAGGGTCCCGCCGAGGCCCTGGGGACCCATCCGGAGGTAGGACGGTCTCCTTGGACATGAGACAGGCGTCTTGTTGGGAGACAAACACACAAGGGGTCTAATATCAACCTCTTTCCTCAGCGCCGTGAACACGTCTCGGCATGGGAATAAACAGTATCCTTCAACAACACATACACACACACACACACACACACGCGCAGGCGCGCGCACGCACACACACACACACACACACACACACGAAGCAGAGGTTACTTCAATGATAAAAAAAAATAAAGGGATATCTGCTTATATCCTGCACACCAAAACAGTGACGTCAATCATGTCGTTAAAACTTAGTGGAATTTTCCTTTCTCTCGCTTTACATGAACTCTAACAAAGACTCCAGTCCAGATGTAGTGATAGAATACTGTTTTGGGTGGTCTCGCAAGGCAGATTTCTTGGAGAAGCATAACAGACACAGTGCGCAAACATGTAATAACGTAACTTATTAGGCTACCTTTCGAACATGACAACTCCCTGTTTCAAGTAGGGCTTTGGATCATCCTTCATCCACCAAAAAACGCTTTCCTCAAACAACAAAAACTTCCACACAAAATAAAGTTCTCAACAGCTTCTCGACAACGGTAAAGAAAAAGTTGTAGAAAAGTTGTCAGTATTTCCAGTTTCGCGTTTATCCAGACGTTGACGCAGAAAAGTATAGCAATTCTCCAATGTATCTGCAAGTCAGCGACGGATAGTTGCGGGATAGTTGCTCTAAAACATTTTCATCATATCCGGATTCCTCAAGCCACTCACTTTTCGTTTTGCTCGCCAGCTGCAGCAGAAATCAAACAGCCCTCTCTGAGTAGCCTATGTATTCACAGCAATCACTTACGTATGACATGCATTTCCTTTAATAATATAATAAATAATGTATTTAAATTGATCGTTTAACTGACTGCCTATTAACTATTTGAAAAGCATAGCTGAAATCAGTTTGGTTTTGTGTAGCCTATTAATAGTTAAATATTGTTAAAATATTATTTTTAGTTTCACAGTAAACTGAAACACTCTTATATCTTTTGAAACACAATAAAGGTCGTGCTAATGCATTTTATAATTATGACATTATAAAATAGTTCCATATTCTTAAATTCACAGTGGATAATGTCAACAGTATATCCACATGAATATATCCTTCAGATGGGCCGGTTGTCCGGTTTAGGTTAGGTCTATAATTATACTGTAAGTATATAGTGACAAACTTTTTTCCTGTCAAAAGTAGACTAATCACACATAAACTACAGTAGTAATAGGCCTGCATTTTCATGTTTAGTTTACATTTCCATTCACACAAGTACATCTTCACCATTTTAGCAGTATTCACAGCAGTGAATATATACTCAAAATCTGTTTTCATAATACAGTTTGGATTAAGAAAATACAAAATACATGGCTGTGTCTTCTCCACAAGTCAGGCTTTTGTTAGTCCAGTGTCTGTCTGATTGCCGGCATAGCCATTGAACCCTATTGGTAACAGTATAAGTGAGATTTAAGCCCCGGTAACATCAGTGTGGAGATGATTGATGTAGAATATGCCCTCCCTCATTGGCTGTCTGAACTCCATTATCTGCTCCTAATGCAGAAATCACTCCGGGTCTCGGGAATAATGATTTACGATGAATCTGTGTCAATGTTGAACTCTGCAAACCCCACATAATCCATCTTGCAGATATACCTAGGTACCCACCATGTTCTACCTCCTCCCCACACGTGACCATCACCTCATAGTGGGAAGAGAGGAACACTGCATACCTCCTCTCTCTCTCTCTCTCTCTCTCTAAGTGTTGAATCCATTACAGGGTTGATATGTAATCACTGAGGGCCTCTATGCCCCCTCAGACTGTAATTACCTGGATACAGACATGCGCCCGCCTCTACCCCTCCCCTTCCCACGCTGAAAGCCCAGGACTATGGCTAAACCGGCGCACGTTGCTTTTAGCAGCCTCCCTAACTGGGTGGCGGGGAGGGGGGGGGGCGCACACAGTTGCGAGATGAGGCCAAATATTGAAGGTTAAAAAATTGCATTTAAGTAATAGGATTCTGACCTTGCGGTGTAATGGCCGGCATTGTTTCTTTTCTTTTTACGCCCTCAGAGATTGAATCTAGCAGGGCAAGGCGAATTCCACGAGTGCACCTAGAGAACTGACTGAAGCCCCCCCTTTCCCCAAACCCCCACCCCACGATATGGAAATCGTCTAAAGGGGGGCCACCGTGAAATCAACCCCCGTCGAGCTCTGTTCCTGCCGTCTCTCCTCGTTGTTGTGAAACGAGTGACGCACAGTCGCTGCTGACAAACATGATCTCATGTGTGATCATGTGCCTAGCGTCAACACGCCCCCCCCCCCCCCCTCCACCAACTCACACACACAAATCACTCAAAGCAGTCGTCTGTGCACGCACGCACGCACACTCACACACACACACACAGAGTGCTGTCACACTGTGTCAGACGGCGGTGTCGTGGCTGCATCTGCTGCAGTCACATCTCAGAAGACGCGCGGCGAGGAACCGCCTCTCTGTTGACTTCATCTGTTTGTTTGGCAGCCTGCCTGATTGCTGCTGGAGTGTGGAGTGCTGCTGGAGTGTGTAGCGGAAGAGAGGAGCTGGTGGAGTTCACACAGCCCTGCGGAATACAGTAGTAACATCCACTAGGACACACACACACACACACACACACTTTTATTGTATTCCTGGATTCACACACACAGACACACGCACACACACAAACGCACACTTTTATTGTATTCCCGGATTCACACAGACAGACACACACAAACAAACGCACACACACGCACACACACACACACACACACACACATGCATACAAATTATTATTGTATCCCTGGTTTCACATACATCTACTGTACACCCACACACACACACACATAATGTAGGCTCAAACAAAAGTACTCCCATATATGTGGACATACCAATTACACACATGCACAAAACATGTATAAGATGGCCATTCTGCATTCTCTTATGGTAGGTTGACATGAATGCGTTAATGACAGCATGAAGCTGAATATCACACATAAATCAATTTTAATAGACTATTATGATTGCAGGCCAGGTCACGTTTGATAATATGCAGTACAGCATGCGACAGGCAGCTAATCTGGTCATTCCACGTGTCTAGCAAGCTAACGCACCTGTAAGGTTAACTATGGCGGTGCTAAAGAGTGTTTTTGCTCTAGCCATCTGTGGGCCACACATTCATTCTTAGTTGTGAAGTAAAACTTTCCATATAAAGACAAAGAAAGGTGTAGTCTTGAATAGAAAACCCGCAATTATCCATAACAAGCTTGTTCTTCAGCTGACTGTGATTGGAATTGAAATGCTAAAGTTAGCCTGCATTAGCTCGCTCATGTCAAGTTTAATGGCCACGCATATTTGAGGTGTTTCTTTGAACGTCCGGCATTGCCACGCCGCATACCAGCAACTGATCAAATCCTCAAAGGTTTTACACAGAAAGTCTGTTAAGAATGAGAACGACTTAATAGCTCTGACTTTTTGAAAACGAAATCCATGGCAGAACTGGCTGTGACACTATTTGAACCATGCCCCTATATGATTAATGTGTTTTTTGAGACCCGGAATCACGAGCCTCCCTGTTTAAAACATTCAAGATTTCATTGGCCCAGCTGTCAGTGGAGTATCGACTTTGTTTTTTGCCCCCGTGTGAATCACTTTGTATGAAACAAATCGGACAAAATTGATATACACATTAAAGCAAACTCTCTATGTCTTTGTGATCACAATGGGGCCCTGTTAACATAATTGATTGGATGTTTGAAAGCAAACAAACACCTTATTCCTAGTGCGTGGTTGAGTAATGACTGACTCTCTGTCTGTGCAGCTAAGCATCTGGAGTCCAAGTTTGCTAGGCAGAAAAGAGTGCGAATAACCATTAGCAAATGTTCACACAGGCTGCTCCAGCATTCATAAATATCCCTCAGATACAGAGAAAGGAACGGGGAGTGATCGATGATTAATAGTGACTTTAAAAACAAAGGAGCACACTCAGTGGGTTTTCAAGATAAGTTAGGCCAGAAAATATGTGAAATCCACATGCAAGGCAAACGTCTGTAGCGCAGCTTCAGTGTGGGTTCAAAATGGTTGACACCTGCACCCGCAAAATGGGGACGATTAGATCAGATTTGACATCCATGTGTAATTAATGTCACATTATTGACACTCCTCTAAAATCACAAAGACAGATAGTGTGTATATCCCATCACCAAAGTCTATAATGAAATGATGGCCTGCTATATCCTGATGTTTTGATACAGTTTAGAAATGTAAGGAGCCAAGTGCTGTCTGATTTAATACTTTGTTATTCACCAGGTTTGTATAAATATATAATGAACAAGCACATACAAATATGCGCTGTGAGAGGGAACCACATAACCGACACTCCAGGTTTCAGGGATATAACTAGCCTGCTCACACGTATTGTCAAGGCTTCAGCAGGGCTTATTTGCCCGTTTGTGTTCAGAAGACAATGTGTGAAGCATTGAGATTGACATGATGCAGTGTGGGAGCCTTTCATATTAGATTATATTATTTTCATAAAGTCACCGGTTATTTGCACAAGGCTCGAATATTAGTTCCTTTTTTTCAATAATAATTGCATTATTTAATAATAATTGTATTATTTACTGCTCCCTTGAGGAATGGGTTAAATGCAGAGGATACATTTTGCAACATGTATGTGACAATAAAAGCACCTTTAAACTTTAATTTTAACTAACTTGAACTTATCAGTCCTCTGTTGATGGTGACAAATACCAAAATAAAAAAGCTTATTATAAAAAATCCCAGTAAGTGTTTGATGTGTGGGATCCATCACTGATGGGGTGAACACATACTTTATAGTAAGCTACTGTATGATAAAGTGACACTAGCCACAATTAAAGAGTTGTGATGCATCTTCTAACCCAGTGTCATCATTTAACCATGAGATACACACGCTCGCATGCATGGCTACTAAAACACACACACTTACACACGTGCGAGCTCACACAAACACACACGTGTCAACTAAAACACACACACACTCAATCAAGCACACACGAACACACATACACTCACACACACACACACACACACACACACACTTATTTCCTGATTAATTGGATGCCCTGTCTAAGATTTCTAGATTAGGCATCACATAGGTTATAATTAAATAAGGCAAATGCACAAAGTGTATGAAATCTCTCTCTCTCTCTCTCTCTCTCTCTCTCTCTCTTTTTTTTTTTTTAGCAGAAATGTGAGTTTTAATTTACCACATGCCAAGTCTGGCTGTGCTCACCTGCAGAGAGCCAATCCACTGTGCATTGCTCGGCTCGTGATGTCTGGCTTGGACAGAATGCATTGATAAAACAGCCCCCACCCCTCCTTACCCAATGCCAGTTGATGGAACAGCGGTCAAATATTTATCCAGTTGATGAGCTGGCCTGTGTGTTCCTCCTCGACAATAATTAAAGACAAACCAAACTAAAGGTGAGAAGCAGTCTTGACATCACTTTACAGCATATACCCAGATGGCCTGGGTTGGATGAGCTGTTTAAAACCCCATGTATGTGTTGTAGCATTGATTGCTCTTTTTACTTGTTT
>JAODLL010000016.1:433534-453756 GCA_026546735.1 Forbesichthys agassizii
CTAAAATGGAATTGATTAAAGTAGAACAGAAGAGAGAGAGAGAGAGAGAGAGAGAGAGAGAGAGAGAGAAAGAGAGAGAGAGAGAGAGAGAGAGAGAGAGAGGTGAGCACTTTGCTAGCTCCTGCTCATCTCAATAAATATTCACGTCTGTCTTGGAAGGAGAGGGAGAAATGGAGAGAGACCCAGACAAACATACATTAAGTGAGGGAGAGAGAGAGAGAGAGAGAGAGAGAGAGAGAGAGAGAGAGAGCTCATTATTCCGGGGTAGCAGCTTTGCTAACTCTTTCTCCTATGCCGTCCATGGCATGGCCAAAAGGTAACATTTAATGAAGTGCCATATGTGGAGCAAACGGGGTCATATGGAAGACAGCGTCTTATGTGTGCTCCGCATCTGGTCGTTGTCAGGCGATGGTTGCTACGCGTCGTGGCGACGACCCAGCTGGACGTCCCGTGCGGCTGTCCCGTGCGGCTGTCCCGTGCGGCTGTTTGATAACGTTCGTTTATCTTTGGCGAACCGTCACGCCAATGTGTCTGTTGCCAGCGTAACAAAACGACGGGGAGGGTCCGGGTGGGGTACGAAGGACTTAAAACCCGAGTGCCTAACTGTTCGTTTAGGAGATCTGTCTGAATTAGCCCTCGCCATCAAATGCAATTAGCCGCTCTTTCATGTGCGCTCTATGTAATGCAATACTTCATTAGCATCATTCATTCAATATTCAGGTTTAGATTATAGGCTGCAAGTTTCTTTATTGGATGAGAAGGAGCCAATCTGCTGATTTTGGAATATAAAAAGAGAGAGAGAGAGAGAGAGAGAGAGAGAGAGAGAGAGAGAGAGAGAGAGAGAGAGATTAAATAATGAATTGGTTAAAAGGGAGTTTGATTCCTGATGGAATTACGGGATAATTATGCTATCTTGTGATTATCTACGTTCTGTGATGAGAGGTGATGGGGTAAATTATTCTATTGAAATTAGGCACTTACTAAGCAGACGAAACATGCTGACAACGTGACGATCGCCCAAATATTTCAGAACGCCTACAATTGAAAGTAAATAAATCTTTGCGGGAAATTACATTGCCCACGTTGGAATTCAATGCTGCTTAATTAGAACACGTGCATGATCACATACTATGTAACATCTAAAAAAAAAACACACACACTAACAAAACGAGAGACAGTGAGAGACACCTGAAAACAGACTCCATCACTCTACACCGACATCCATTTGACATCATCATAAATTCCATCAAAACTTGGAATCGATTATTTTCTTTTCCAAAACTGTTTTTGTGCACAGCGCCCGCCGCTGGCCTTTGTGTCCACGGCTCAGAACGGCCACGGTGAAGCTGTTTGTTGTTCAAATGACACATCTTCTCCATGCCTCTCTCCACTCTCAAGTGGTGCTCTGGGCCCGGCGAGCTAAACGGCCTCCGCTGTCCGCCAACAGGTTGTTTTGACTATTACACCCATCGGCCATAAATGGCCCTGCCATCTAATACACTCCGAAACCTCTATTGGCCTCTCTCTATTGGCCAGCAGTGCTAACCCTGCATTACAAATCCAATTTCGATTCCAGCCACCAGTCACTCAATCGCAAATACTCTCTTTATGGAGTCTGTTAGCCTGTCTTTTAACTGCCTGGGTGGTTACACTGCTTATTCCACCCCTCCTCCCCTCCCCCACAACCCCTTTCCATCCCCCAAACCCCCCTCCCAGAGGCTGTTTATGGTGGCCAGACCAATATGCACTCACTGGTTTGGGCGATGACTTGGGTTCTGAGGGCCGCATGTGCAAGTGTGCCATCATAGCCTGAAGACGCTCCCGTTCTTTAGAAAGCTGTTAGTGCCAAGGAGGGAGAGAGAGGGAGAGAGAGAGAGGGAGGGTGGGAGAGAGAGAGAGAGAAAGAGAGAGAGAGAGGGAGGGTGGGAGGGTGGGAGAGAGAGAGAGTGGGAGTAGAACAAAAACACAGGTTATCAGCATGAATGATTTTCCCTGACTGGCATTGATTTTCATCTTTAACTTCTCGAAACCCCCCCCCCCCCTTCCCTCAAGTGCACATTGCATCGGGGGTATCAGGGAATCAGGGGGAGTAGAGAGGAGTGCAGGGCAGTGCACGCACGCATGCGCTCTCAGAGTTCTGAGCTGCGGCAGCAACACGAGCTGAGCTGAGCTGTTCCACTGTGTGTAAGCAACACACAGTGGAACAGCATAAAGACAGAAATAGAGAGATTCTATAAGGGGGTGTCGACAGCAGTCTACAGGGGAGGGGGGGCAGAGAAGGCGCTAAGGGAAAGGAGGGGTCGGGAAGTGTGGGTGTCGACAGGCCGGGCAAAACAAATAGCATTTCATCTTTTCTGTCAATAGCGGAATTTAGGTCAGCCGCCCCGACGGTAACAAGGCGTCCGCTCAAAGTCCCGTGGACACTGTGAAGGGGATGGAGCGGAGCCAGCAGCTGCCAGGAGGTTAAAGGGGAAGGTGGCCCCGCCCCCGCGCGGAGGAGACTCACGGGGGGGAAGGAGGGGGGGCGGGGAAGGCCCTCCCTCATCGGTCCAGTTAGCGGCCCCGGCTGCTGCCTGTCATTAATCTAACTCGCGAGGACTGACATGAAGTGGACCGCGTGCAAGTCTGCAGGGCAGACGCTCACAACGCACACACACACACACACACACGTACGCACCGTCCCGTATATACACATACATGCTGTATATATAGGCCTGGGCCTCATTACTACTGATGTCTCTCAGGAAAGAAGATAGAAAAGAAGACTGAAAACAGCAGTGCACTGGTGTGATTGGCTGCACTGTTCTGTTTGGCTTTACCGTCTCAGCGAGAGAGAGGGGGGGGGGAAACCATGTTTCACACATGTTGTAGTGGTTTTGTTCCACGGGACTCGTTCATATCCCAAGTCAAAACATTATTGGCAACCAAAGAACACTGATAGAACCACCAGGGCTTTATGCGCTAGGCTGTGTTTGGACAGGTGCATTCTGGGATCTTCAGCGAAGACACAGGGTCTCATACTTGTGCACGTGTCTGTGTAAAGGGGTGGGGAAGGGAGTTTGAGCAGGCTAAACTAAACGGGTGCATGCATGGAAAGACCAAAATCATATGGATTTAACAAAATATTTAACACAATATATTCTGACGATAAGCTGCACGATTTATATTAAAAGTAAGTAACCATGGCTTTGGCCGCTAACACGAACACACGTGTGCACACACGAAGCGGGGCGCATGTTTGCAATGCTGAGAAATAATGTCACTCAATCAGCGCTCTCATTATCTAGCCAGCGTGACTCCTTAATAAGGTCACGCTCCACCTACTGAAAATAGTTCCCTCCTTTTGAGGTTTCTTCAGGTGCAAAGAGCATTTAATTAACACAGCGGTCCAGGAGAGATGCTCTCGCTATTAATTGGAAAGAAAGCGGGGAAAATAATGCACGCGCTTAATTCAATTAAAACAGCCATAATGGCTTTTGTTGCAAGGCTTTTGAAATGCCTTTGTTTAGCGTCTCTATTGAATTTAGTGGGTCCTGCTTGTGTGTGTGTGTGTGTGTGTGTGTCTTAGGCGGAAAGCAAGTGTGGCAGTGCTTTCTGTTTAACAACTGTAGCAAAACATTAGCAACATGCTACAGCTAGCCTTGAAGCTAGCCCCAACATGCTACATCTAGCCTTGTAGCTAGCTCCATGTTCCGTCTAGTCTTGAAGCTAGCCCCGACATGTAACAACTAGTCTTGAAGCTAGCCCCGACATGTAACAACTAGTCTTGAAGCTAGCCCCGACATGCTACATCTAGCCTTGTAGCTAGCCCTGATATGCTACAGCTTGCCTTGAAGCTAGCTGTAGCATGTTACATCTAGTCTTATAGTTAGCCCCGACATGTTACATCTAGTCTTGAAGCTAGCCCCGACATGCTACATCTAGTCTTGAAGCTAGCCCCAACATGCTACATTTAGCCTTGTAGCTAGCCCCAACATGTTCCATTTAGTCTTGAAGCTTTCCCCGACATGCTACATCTGGTCTTGAAGCTAGCCCCGACATGTTACATCTAGTCTTGAAGCTAGCCCCGACATGTTACATTTAGTCTTGAAGCTTGCCCCGACATGTTACATCTAGTCTTGAAGCTAGCCCCAACATGCTACATTTAGCCTTGTAGCTAGCCCCAACATGTTCCATTTAGTCTTGAAGCTTTCCCCGACATGCTACATCTGGTCTTGAAGCTAGCCCCGACATGTTACATCTAGTCTTGAAGCTAGCCCCGACATGTTACATTTAGTTTTGAAGCTTGCCCCGACATGTTACATCTAGTCTTGAAGCTAGCCCCAACATGCTACATTTAGCCTTGTAGTTAGCACCAACATGCTACATCTAGCCTTGAAGCTAGCCCCGACATGCTACATCTAGTCTTGAAGCTTGCCCCGACATGCTACATCTAGTCTTGAAGCTAGCCCCGACATGCTACATTTAGCCTTGTAGTTAGCCCCAACATGCTACATCTAGTCTTGGAGCTAGCTCCGACATGCTACATCTGGTCTTGAAGCTAGCCCCAACATGCTACATTTAGCCTTGTAGTTAGCCCAAACATGCTACATCTAGTCTTGGAGCTAGCCCCAACATGCTGAAGCTAGCCATGGGGCTAGCCCCAACACACTACAGCTTCCGGCGTGTTGGCATTACCTGGATTTCAAGCTGCTGCACCACCTGCATCTGAACTCGACACTGGGCCGTACTCCGGTCGTCCAGGGCGTGTTCATTGTTAAGGTGCCTGGAGAGGGAGAAGGGGGGAGTGCAGGGGAGGGAAGAGAGGAAGATCACATTTACACACCAAAACAATACGCTGAGTCTTTAAAACCTGTCTTGTGCTTTGTGAACGCAAGCAGGAGGCTGTATTCATTTTCGGGGAGACAAATTAAAATGTCTGAGAACGATAATGTGGGGGGACAATTATCCATGGGATGGCCTTATGAGGCATTGTTCGACGCGCCGAGATGAAGTAATTAAACGTAAAGCATGTGACACCATGTTTAACCTGACAGAAAGCCCTGCACCCCTTTGGATGACGAACCCCTGGCGCCACATGGGAGAGGAGGCAACTGCACAGAAGAAAAGATGCTAGCCTAGCTAAACGTCAACATCTCCTTTCTTTACTGAAAACAATATGAGCAATTTAACACCCGCAGCATTTGACACGAGCATAAGAAGTAAAAAACCATAAACACAAGAAAAAAACAGCACTCTGTGCCAGAAGGTGCCTTATCTTGAGGCAGACGTATTAAACATATCTGCTGCTCGCCTCATTTAGAAGAAAAAGGCACCCAGACAGCGTAACCGTCAATGAGTGCTTTTGTCTTGATTTGATTTTGTCTGCGGGACACAAAGAGCCACGCCGGTAAGCTAGACCTTTAACGCACGCTGAGAAACACACACACACACACTCTGGTTCACAAACAGGGGTTGCTAAAGTGTTATGAGGCTCGGTAATAAGGCTCTTTCTAAATGAGCGCTGGTGACAAACTCACAAAGCGCTCTTTCAGGAGACGTGCTTATCAAATGCCAGGGACTGCCACTTTCCCTCCAATAATTACAGGTTAGCTTGCAGGCCCTTCAGTGATCGTTTACAGAACTGCCTCCGGTGCATTAGGCGGAGTTTGCCTTATCTTCTTTTGCTGCAAAAATAGAGTACATCAGTGTGTACAAGCTCGTGTACACGCACACGCACGCAAACGCAACGATGCCCAAATATGCTGTTTGTCTACCATTCTTGTTATTTGTCTGTGACACACGAAAACAAAAACTTTTTCAGACCTTTCTCTTTGCCTGCCAATCAGCGTTGAGGGGGACATTTGTAATCACTGCCAGCTGAGTACCTTTCAATTATACAGTCGCGCACATTTAAAACCACTCTCGTCTCTTACGCGCTCTGCTTATGCTTTTGTAACCATTTCGGGTCTAATGCTCCGAAATGTTCCATTATAAATCAAGAATGAGGTAGTGCTAGGAGAGAGGGTCTTCTGAGGCGGGGGGCTAGATGAGGGGTGTGGGGGTATGGAGGCGGGGGGGGGGGGGCAGCCGGGTGGATATCTCCAGTGCCCGTGCCTAATTGCGATTTCAGAACGTGAATGCTGAATGAAAAAAAATAAAAAAATAAAAATAATTTCAGGGATTTCATTAATCATTTAATCACGTCCCTCGCAGGATGAGGGAACTAATGTTGCAAATACCCTTTTCATTTCACTGCCCATAATGCTATCTTATGCACTTGATGTATGGCGTGTGTCATGAATTACAGCTGCTTCAGAAGCACCAAAGCGAGCCCGTTCACCGTCCCTGAAGATAGCTCCTCGCGGAAATAACCGAAGGAATTCTGTTGTTTTTTTTATTTGATTTTATTAAGATGGCCTCTCATCAGCAAGCGGCGCTCTGCATGCGTGCGTCTACTGTGTGTATGTGTGTGTGTGTGTATGCTAGGCCTAGCCTTCAGTCAGTTATTTTCCTCACCACAGCTTTTCCACCACTGGGCAGTTAGCAAGGCGATTACAGGCAGATTACTGCATGCAAATATGAAATATTCAAATGGCGGCATGCCCTGCTGTGCATTAATAATGGCACATAGAGAATGGGGGGGGGGTGGGGGGGGTGGGGGTGGTAGAGAGGGAGGGGGGGGGGGAGGGGGCCGACAGACAGACAACAATAAAAAAGCTTGGTGAGCCAGGTATCTCACCAACATGCAGCTCGCCTCCATCTTCAGTCATACATGCTAACAAGGGGATTCTTCCACTCCTATATTTATTATTATCAGCCGCCCGGTAATCTGGGTCATAACCGTCTCCGAGCTCAAAGGTGGAGAAGGAGGGGCTGCTGAGGAAATGGAAGGGGTGTGTGTGTGGGGAGGGGGGGGGGGGGGGGTCTGATGCGACAGACATAGACACCCCCCTCCTAAATATACAGTCTGATGCCAGGGCTGACCTGACTACCAGATGCATGGCCTACCACAGGAATATTGATTTCTGCGTGGAATTGGGAATTACCTGTGCGTGTGTGTGTATGTGCGTGTGTGCTCGTGCGTGCGTGTGTGCTCGTGCGTGCGTGTGTGTGCATGCGTGCGTGTGTGTGTATGTGCGTGTGTGCTCGTGCGTGCGTGTGTGTGCATGCGTGCGTGTGTGTGTATGTGCGTGTGTGCTCGTGCGTGTGTGTGTGTGTATGTGCGTGTGTGTGCATGCGTGTGTGTGTGTGTATGTGCGTGTGTGTGCATGCGTGTGTGTGTGTGTATGTGCGTGTGTGCTCGTGCGTGCGTGTGTGTGCATGCGTGCGTGTGTGTGTGTGTGTGTGTGTGTGTATGTGCATGTGTGCTCGTGCGTGCGTGTGTGTGCATGCGTGTGTGTGTGTGCATGTGCGTGTGCGTTAGGGTTTGAGAGCAGAGAGAGATAAGATTGACAGATGCTCTTCACAGCGACTGGAGGTAAATAAAGCTAACAAAGCGATGAGGGGCAGCGCCATCTGCACCCAAACAGCCAATCGCCGTGCTCTTCTCGCTGCCACAGCTGTGTGTGTGTGTGTGTGTGTGTGTGTGTGTGTGAGCATGCATGCATGTAGAGGCTGCGGACGTCAGCCAAGGGCCTGGTGATAAATCAATTTGAAGGGGTAATGAGGTGGCTCTGCTAATTGTGTTTCATCAGGGGCCTCCTGACCATGCGGGAAGCTGAGCTGAGAAATTAATGAATACAAGCCGGAAGTGCAAAAAGCTGCAGTACCTCCGATGGCCACATGGGGCTGGCTGCAAAAAAGGTGTCAATCCCCATAGACTTCCAACTTTACAGCAAAAATTAACGTGTTTACGGCCCGGCTCAAAAAATGCTTTAGGTCTCTGCTAGTCTAGTTAGTATTTATATAACTCATCAGTTTAAAATATATAAGCCATACATACATCCCGTTATAATGGATGGGGGAACAGGGGGGGCGTTTCAGGCGGAGTGAGGTACTACAAAGATGGCGAGGACCAGAGGCGGGCACAGTACGTTGTTCAAACACGTTCTTGGGAAAAACTATAGGTGATATCACGGATGGTTTGCCCATTTATATATACAGCCTGTGATCCTGACCGGCTCATTGTGCCGCACGCACACACACATGCATACGCGCACACACGCGCACACACACGCGCACACACACACGTATACTCGCACAAACGCGCGCAGACACACACACAATGCAAATCCACATATGCGAAAATGTATTAATTGTAAAGAAAATGGACAAAAACAACACATACTATCTCAAATGCAATGCACATGTATACACACATACTAAATGCACATTACTACACACCCCCCCCTCCACCCTGACCGTGAATAAGTAATGCCCTCTGTTGTAAAGGTCTTCCCACTGCAGTATATATCTGCTAGGGGGGTGGAGGGAGTCTCTGCCATCCAGTAGCTGGATGTGTGTGTGTGTGTGTGTGTGTTTAAGGGAGTGTCGCTGGGCTAGTTGCCTTATGGGTCTAATTAGCAGCAGGGTCACAGACACCAATGGTCAGGCAGTGAGCTTGCTGCCTCAACATGGACCCTGCCCATGTGCTGGTAACGAGGCCAGCGCAATATATAACACTGACAGGCGGAAATGCTGTGTGTGTGTGTGTGCGTGTGGTTGTAGGTGTTCTACATACAGAGGTGTCGGGGTGGAAGGTCGATGGTTTAGTGGATTCACGGATGCTGGGGTTGGGGTGAACGGCAGATAGACGCTCGCTAATGGATAAGCCGTCAATCAAGCAGCGCGTGATTATTACCGTCTTGAGATAAAGATGTGACACGGGGACATCACGCATGCATTGATGTATGTGTGACTGCATATAACAATCCAAATGACATCAAACTATATCCTCCATTAATTACATGTCCTACCCTGTCAGTGGTGATAAGCATGATATGACACTGTCTGCTGGACCCCCCCCCCCCCCTTCAAATAGCTACACATGCAGTAACATCTCACTTCTCGCTTCTATCGCACTCTCTCATGTGACACGCTCGTCCACGCGCACGCCGCACGCCGCACACACACTCGAGTATACACCAAAAAAACATCGGCAGCGGTAATATTTCCCATTGAACTTCAGAGAGCTAATTCAGGGTGTCAGGCACCTGGAGGCTGTCTTCACTAGATGGGGAGCGCTTGAAAGAGCGGCGGTGACGAGATTAAATGCTGATCTTGACAAGTTTCTCCGCGCGCAACACAACACAACAAAAACGTAAAAGAAAAAGAAGATTTAAAGCGTGTCACCTGCTTTTAAGCCGGGCTCCTACGGCAAACGACAAAACGCCAGTTTGACTCCCCTCCGCCCTCCTTACACCTTGTCGTGAGCTGTAACCGACGCACTACTACCGACATCCAAACTGTCACCTGAGCCCGACACTTGCTTTATGTCACACGCATAAATGTGTGTGAGTGTGTGTGCGAAGATGCCTAGCATCTCCGTAAAAACATTAAAGGTGCCTCACTGACACTGACAATCGCACCTCCAAGACACGCCGCCTATAGCAGCCATCTTTGTTCTGACGACAAGCGCGTCTCCTTTGTCTGTCGGCGTCTGCTCCCGCGCACGTCCTGGGTTGTGGGGTGGAGGCGGCCTGTGACTAGCTAGCTCCCCCGCCTTGCTAGCTCGGTTCGTAGCTAGCCGCTGGTGCCCTTGTAGGCGAGCTGGTTCTCACTCAAACCTCGTTTGTCTGTCTGTCTCTGTCTGTCTGTCTCTCTCTCTCAGACTGGGTCGGCACTGATCCAACCTTTTCCATGTGGACCTCAAGCTTATGGAATGCATCGCTGCTTACAATCACACACGTGTAGCAGTACTACAGTGCTACATAAGCGGCTAAGCTACGCGGTGACAGGATCCGCACTGTACACAGCCTTACGTGCGTGTGCTGGGTGTACAGTTCTTTTGGTGAGTGCAGCGAGGCGATGAGAACCTCCTATTAGAAAATCTGCTAATCCTCTGCCGGTTTGCGGTCTCACGTGCACACAAACGCACACACACACACAGCCCCAGCCTCAAGGCAAACACCTAGCTGCATCTAGCGCGCACGCACCTGATTGGACAGCGGTGTGGTGTGCAGCGTAGCGGTGACGCTGTGCCAAGATGAAAGCAGGACAGATGCGCTGTACGAGCCCGGTAGGCCGGCGCTAATCGCACTGATGTGTAGCAGCTGCATTATCCGGTGGGGATAAGCAAACACACTTGTCAGGCTATTGTCGCGTTACATACAGTATGCACTCTGTGATTGATTTAAATCCGCCGCTGTCACTTTTTCCAGCGTCGCAGACGTGTGAAAAAGCAGCTAAATAAGTCGTCAGCCTTGTTTGTGCAGAGGACTCTACGTTAGAGTCATTTCTCGTCACACGATGACACGTATTAACCTTGATGCACAACCTAGTGTGGTCTAACTAGTCCACGGACGGCCTGACCTAAATCTCCCTGGAGTGGACTAGTTTCCTATCAGTGAATTCTCACACTTTTCCCCCGTGTGGCGAAACGCATAATTTGAAAAATATGCCAGAACAATGTCCCGATTTCGAGAGTTTACGCAAATTCACATTTACACACACACACACTAACCAGTTCGCTATTTCACACTTAATTACAAATCTAATTAGAATATTCAAATGAAAGCGTTCCCCTTTCTTTCCTTGTCTGTGCTCGGAGGGGCATGGAAGGGAGGGAAAGAGTGATAGAGAGGAAGAGAGAGTGATAGAGAGGGAGAGAGAGAGATGGAGAGGGAGAGAGAGAGAGAGAGAGAGAGAGAAAGAGAGAAAGAGAAAACGAGAGCAAAAGAGAGATAGAGAGAAAGAGAGACAAATTCTGAGTGGCAACATGATAACCTATAATCGGAAGCGCTGCAAACACCTTCTTTCCTTTCATGCCACCGCCCCCCCTTTGCGAACATCCTGACAACAAAGCCGGCCAATTACAAATGGACTAATTAAGGAATCTGTTGATGGAGCATGAAGAGTTAATGCGCTTCGCTGGTCGCACCGTGACAACAGTGAATTGGATGGGGGGTGGGTTGGGGATGTGGGGCGATGGGCAACCATTGTTGTGTGTGTGGATGTGAGCGGTCGGGCTCCCTCACAAGCCTATCGGGGATGTCCACACACACACACACACACACACACACACACTCACACACGCTGAGGGATGGAGATGTATCATGGAGGAGGAGGTTTGTCCTTGTGTGATGCCCCCCCCAACATCCTTTGATCTTTGATAGGCATGTCTGGCCTCTCTGTCCTCACAGCTTAGCACGGTGTGTGTGTGTTTGTTAGGAAGGGGTGGGTTTAAGCGCAGAGCGATGCCGATTAAAACGTACTTCAAAAACTGGCCGAAGTCCTCGCATACGCTCTCGCAGCCCGGCCATTTGCAGACGCCATGACCGTACAGAGAGTGTGAGCCTCCGCTCTCCTCGTGTAACGAGCTGGAGGGAGAGAGAGAGAGAGAGAGAGAGAGAGAGAGAGAGAGAGAGAGAGAGAGAGAGAGAGAGAGAGAGAGAGAGAGAGGGAGGGAATATTTTAATATCAGACAACAAAGTATAGGAGGGGGGAAGGGGGGGGGGGACAATGGTGGCATCAGTTACATCACAGGAGCCATAATGACTGGGGGCCACTTGAGCCTGTCAGGTTACAGTGCGTGACGTGAGAGGTGACAGCGGGTCAATTCAGCTGTGGGCTATCGAACAGTTTAACTGCCATGGCTGGAGAGAGACGCCAATTAAAACAGCCACATTAGACCGAACTGTGGCGCGTGTGCGTCTCTATATCTGTCTTTATGGTGCACGCGCACACACACACACACACACACACATTATGAAGTGGCTACACCGTGGCTAATGTACAAGAAATGCCAATTCATCCAATGACGGCCGTCACGCTGTCTATTTATAAAAGCTTCCCACTTCTCTGGTAAACATTCAAAATCAAGATGGCCGCATCATGATATAATCCAACTGTCAAATAACTTATGACCTAGCTTACGGCTCACATCCTATTAAATATGACACCTTAACCTTTAGGCTTGGCAGCGGCGCAAACGCGCGCGCACGCGCGTGTGTCCTTGTACAGTACGTGTGTTTTCCAGTGGCATCCCACACATCGATCGCTGGCGCGGTAAGCAGCACTCCATGACAATGCTCCCTGTTCGATCATTACGAGACGCCACACTCCCCCAGAGACACGGGCAAGATAAAAAGTGTTTTTTCCTCCCCTTCTTCCCTTTCCGTCGCTCAATTCCTTTCCTTCTGAAGATATCTTTTTCAAGTCACCTCTTAGTGGGACTAGAGAGATAGCATCTACTTTAAACCAATTACACAGCCACTTCTGCCTTCGATTTCTACCACCCAGCCAGCCACACGCAATACCCAGCGTCCTTATTATAATATCGCCCAAAGAAAGGCCGTTGAATAATGCATGGGACAGATATGTGCGTACGCTCTTTGTTTGTGGTAGCGGGCACACTTCCAAAAGCGGCATTGCGAAGGATAAACATCCCACAAACGCCACTCAAGGCGTCGTGTATTCTGTTTACATGGCAGACGAGCGAGGAAGGTAATTTTCAAACTGGTGAAGCGCTAAATACTTAATGCACAAGGACGCTACCTTGTCTCGTCTGCCACGGAGGCTTGTTTGCGAGTGTGCCTCGCCGCCTTTTTCTTCCCGCACTTTTTTGATATTAAAGTGCGTTCAAACGCGCGCGCGCTATTCCCCAGGAGGACGGAGCTGTTGGATGTCTTTTTGTTGTTGTTGTTGGTATATTACCGAGTCGCTAATAGATTATTGAACAAACAAACAAGCGGCGTTTTCCAGAACAAGCAATCCACGCGAGAGGGAGCATGTTGTTTTGATGTTGTATTCACTCCCACCAGAACATCAAGCTTAGATAAGCTGTTTAGAAGTTAGCTAGCAAACTGCTCATTTCCTGAGGTGCCTCACAAGAGGAAAACCTTAGCGGTAAGCTGTGCGCTGACACAGCAGAGCTCTCGTACCTCTCTCGCTCACGCTCACGCTCACGCTCCCGCTCCCGCTCACGCTCCCGCTCCCGCTCCCGCTCTCTTCTGTGGTTGAGGGCGGGCGACTGCCCGTTGGCGATGGAATGGTGGGAGATGGGCGGCGACGCTTTGGCCGGGTTGGAGGCGCCGGAGGAGGAGGAGGAGGAGGTAGTAGAGGAGGAGTTTGTGGTGAGGTCCAGGCCGCCGCCGCCACCATTGCCATGCTTGATGCAGTTGTCCTCCATGCCCCCGTGGCCGCCGGCGCCAGTCACATCCTTCCAGAGCTGCTGGAGCTCCGCTGGGCTCAGCCCGCCTGTGATTGGACATCGCATTGAGAGGGCGGGGAGAAAAGGGGGGGGGGGTTGGGTGAAAGAGAGAGAAACAGCAGATTTAGAAGAAAGACAGATCTGAGCTTTAACGTTCAGTGCATTTGAGAGAACACAGAACAAAAGACATGCATCGATAATGCCCGCCCGTGACTGTTTCTCGATGCTGCTGAGCTCCTGACCTGGATTTGAACCCTGCCACCGACGCACTAAACTCTAAAGTGCATGTTCCCTCACCGCCTGACCTTACCAAGAAATCCCTCCTGCAGTCTCCAGTGTCCCAGACCAGACCGTGATCTACATGCTACACACGCATATCTTACCATGACTCCTGTGAGCCGTGCTGCCTACCCCGCTGCCCAGACAAACCAGTTTAACCAGCGCTGTTCTTTGGAACTTCCCCTCACTTTTCCGTCTCCACCATTTTAGTGGCAAACAACAAACGCAGGTGTTTACGTGACTCGGGAAGATGAAAATGGAGCCTGTTTTCATTGTCCCCCCCCCCATTTCCTCTCCTCTTCCCGGCTCTGGGTGAAAGCAGTAAACAAAAACAACAACAACTGCGGGGGCTAGCGAGGGAATAGAAGACAACAGAGCTGAGAGGCGGACAAAGGGAAACATAATCGGGCAAAGAAAGAACGGATAAAAAGACAGATACGGTGGAAGGGCGGACAAGCATACAAATGAAACAATACTGTAGGGTGACAGGCAGACAGATAGACAGGCAGGCAGACAGTGGTCGCATACTGATTACAGATAGAAATAAAGACAAATGCAGAGACAGAAAGGGTGATGGAAGAATGCAACAACAACAACATGAAAAACAGAACCCGCTTGCTAACAGGAACGCCGAAAACAACGAGCAAGTCAACGACGTTCTGCGATATCTGCATTACGGTGTAACTAAACGACAGACAGACAGACAGACAACGAATTAGCCACACGGACGGCCTACTGAACACATCGACAGCGAACAAGCGCAACACACAAACAAGCACATCCACCACGTGCGACGCGCACCCGGGCCTCTCTCCCGACCCCGCCCCACCCCGCCCCACACGTTACCTGGCGGGGGCAGGCTCTGTCCGGGCAGGGCGGCCTGGCCGGGCGCGGGCCCCGGGGGCCCCGGCAGGGACAGCAGGCCCTGCCGCTGCATGTTGAGCAGGTGCTGCTGCTGCTGGAGCTGCTGCATCTGCAGGAGCTGCTGCTGGAACACCAGCTGCTGCGCTGCCAGCTGCTGCTGCTGATGCTGCTGCTGCTGTTGCTATAGCGAGGAGGGAGGGGAGGATTACACGGGAATTAACACGCCGGGGCGAGACACACAGAGACAGACAGAGAGAGAGAGAGAGGGAGAGAGAGGGAGAGAGAGGGAGAGGGAGAGAGAGAGAGAAAGTGTTTGATATTGTAGTGATGTTGCTGTGACCTTAGCTATACTATGATTGTTTTTTGTCGTCTAGAACCTCACACGCACACACACACACACACACACACACACACGCACACACACGCACACACACACACACACAGCCTTGTTTACCTCCAGCGGTTGCATAAGCATTACGCAAAACAACAACAAACAGCGACATCATGGGAACAAACACCCGCTGGTGAAGCTGAAGAGACCTTTGAAGTTCTGAGCGGTGAAAACACACTTGTGTTTGTCGGTTTGACTATTAAAGACATGCAAACCCATGTAACCGGCTTCTGAGCGGTGAAAACACACTTGTGTTTGTCGGTTTGACTATTAAAGACATGCAAACACAAGTAACCGGCTTCTGAGCGGTGAAAACACACTTGTGTTTGTCGGTTTGACTATTAAAGACATGCAAACCCAGGTACAGTAACCGGCTTCTGAGCGGTGAAAACACACTTGTGTTTGTCGGTTCGGCTATTAAAGAAATGCATCCCATGTAACCGGCTTCTGAGCGGTGAAAACACACTTGTGTTTGTCGGTTCGGCTATTAAAGACATGCAAACCCAAGTAACCGGCTTCTGAGCGGTGAAAACACACTTGTGTTTGTCGGTTCGGCTATTAAAGACATGCAAACACAAGTAACCGGCTTCTGAGCGGTGAAAACACACTTGTGTTTGTCGGTTCGGCTATTAAAGACATGCAAACCCAGGTACAGTAACCGGCTTCTGAGCGGTGAAAACACACTCGTGTTTGTCGGTTCGGCTATTAAAGACATGCAAACCCATGTAACCGGCTTGCCATCGCGGGTGCAGGGACGTTTACTCTCGATGTCTCCGCAAGTCACTGCATTACACTAAGTGTTATTCTCATCACTGGGTCACCCAGCATAAGACACCACATACACACCACTACTCTGTACTCTTGTCCTGTAGTCTCTGGTTTGGAGTGTGTGTACAGAATATGTGCATGCGATGCACACCCCAGTTATGCTCTCCTGCTTTCATGTGTGTGTGTGTGTGTAGTGCAGTGTTCTTTAGAGGACATGCACTTGTAATGCACTCGGAGGAACAACAGAACAGCATAATGGCACAAGGGAGGAAGATGGAGACAGAAAGGAAACAGGTTTTCCTCAAGAGAAATAAAGGGGACATTTCTATTCCACATTATACGCGGGCCTGTGAAAATAAATACATAAATATTCAGTTCACAAATCCGAATAGAAACGAAACAACGCCAGCATCCACTTAATGCATTGGATCCACCCACCCCTGCTGTTATTATGGGTTAGGGTTGTAGGGTCTGTTCAATATGTGTGTGTGTCTAATGTCACCACATCTCGAGTCTTCAATTATGCCTAATACAATTTACAACTACAAAAATCATATATAAAAAGTTTGACTTAAAAGTGAGTTTCACTTAAACGTGTACAGTTATTTAGAGCCGCGTTTTTCAAACTGTGGGTCGGGACCCACAGGTTGGCCACTTGCAAAATTGCAAGCGGCCATGGAATGAATGAATAATATCAATGAAAGGCTCCTGCGATTCATGTTGTTCCACTCATTTGTCATGTTGTAAGGTTGTGGAAAAATAGCCTACTTGTTTCTGATTGGATGACATCCTATTTAGCCATGTGCACACCATAGATTCTGGAGCACTCTGCTCAAAAATGTTTGGCGCACATACAGGTAGGCTAAAGTATTAGCTAAAATTGATTGTTTTTTAAAATTGCGTTACCGGTACTTGATTTGGTGGGTCTCGAAGTAGAATTGTCCTCTCTAGGTGGGTCTTGGTACAAAAATGTTAATGTAAATTCAGAAATAAAAACAGGAATGGATTGTCTAATTTAGATTTTTCATGCTAAACTTTAGGTGATATTTGGTTTTTTTTCTTGACAAATAAGCACATAACTCACCCTATAGGCCTACTCTGTGTATGAGTGCGTGTGCACGTGTGTTTGTGCGTGTGTGTGTGTGTGTGTACAAACATGCAATACCTCTTTAGCTTGCTTGCCAGGGTGCTGTTGCTGTAGAAGTTGCAGGTGAAGCTGCTCCTGTTGTTTCTTATAAAACTCCTGCAGATGTTGCTGCGCGCACGCGCACACACACACAAACACACACACAAAAAAAACCAAACACGCACACAACATTTTATTTATTGAAATACCGAATAAAGAAGGATACAGACAGACATATATGATCTCTTTGCTTGTTTGGTTGCAGACAGCATTTACTGTCCATTAATACCAGTCATTTCTACTGGTACTTTCCCAGGATTTCCCATGTGGACTTTCAATGGGCTAACACACTACTGCAGGGGCCAACGATTCATCATATTAACTATGTATTTAGTTGCATGAATTGCATCTACATCCTTTGCATCAGTTGAAATGAACACAGTGAACTCTCCCAGGGGCAGTTCTAATGCGGTGGGTTGATTTCTTTAACATACACTCACTGTGGCAGCCATTTAAAGGACCACTTCCATTTTAATTCATGTAAACCTCTGCTGGCTGTTTAGCCTCAAACACATTTTCTTGAAGCGGACCGTTGGAATGTGAGGTGTGCTTCTTTAGCACACAAGGACATTCTGTGTACAATGGCGAGCTATGAATAACTTTTCTGGGGGGTTTCACGTGGTCATAATTGTGAACACTAGTGACGTACAGTACAGTACAGTACGGTATGAACAAACGGCGATAAGGGCAGCTTTAAGTTGCTGTGAGGAAGACAAAAAGCTCAGGAATCGCACCTGCGGCTTTGAGACGGCAATTAAATCAAATCAAAAGCGTGCGCCCACTTAATGGGAGGAAAATAATTTGAATGACTGAAATTCTCAATTAAACAAATTTCCCACTCGCGTCGCCTTAATCAAACCTATGAATGACAAGCGCGCTACCGGGCGGCTCACGTGCGCCGTGTTACGTCATCATTCGCCTGCCAATCACGCGCCTGCTGCCCTACGCCCACCGATCCCTGATGGACTGCTGCTGGGGAATTGAACCATCGGTTTCGCCGGAAGAGAAGTTAATTAGAGGCGACACAAACAAGATACGTCATACTGCATTCGCCTCGGCAAGTGTGTCAAGGACACAGAGCGGTGAGTTGGCATTAGTGTACTGTGGATGTGTGTGTGTGTGTGTTGTGTGTATTTGTGTTGGTGTGGGTGTGTGTGTAGGTGTGTATGTGTGTGTATTCCAAAAGAATAGTGCGGTGTTCACAGAGTATGTACTGACCTCAATATGTTCTTGTGTATATGTTGAGGGGGCTTATGCGTGTGTATGTGTGTATTCAGTATAGACGCCATTTTGTCTATTTAGGTGTCTTTACGTATACTGTATGCATGCATTGAGGTCAGTGCCATCTACGTGCATGCCTGTGTGTGCGTATGCATGTGTGCTTGTATGCATTTCTACGTCTTGCGTCGTGGCGTGTGCACGTGCATGTGTGTGTGTGTGTGTGCGTGCACAGTACCTGTTGCAGCATGACAGCCTGCTGCTGTTGCAGCAGAGCCTGAAGCTGCTGTGGCGACAGAACCTGCTGCTGTAAGATCTGCTGCATCTGCTGTGGCGTGATCACCTGGGGACTCATCATGGCCACAGACACCGGGACCTGCACGCGCACACACACACACACACACACACACACACGCACGGTTAGTCACCTCTGGTTGTGAGATATTTACGCATTCTGTTCCTCAGCATTCTGAGGGTGAGAAAAAAATAAAATAAAGGTTGACCCGCTAGGTTTGCGTCCAGGAAGTCCTTAGCGATCGCGGATCACCTGGTAAGATAGCCTCTCTCCCTGATTATTATACATGTATCGTCAGTAAGGATAAAGGGGACCTGTCTCAACCCAGCGCTGCCCCCTGCTGGCCACTAAACACAGGGCAGGAGCAGAGGGGTGGGAGAGGACAGAATACATAAGCGATTGACACACACACATCAACGGTGTCCGGTGG
The DNA here is from genome assembly GCA_026546735.1 of Forbesichthys agassizii. NCBI lineage: Eukaryota > Metazoa > Chordata > Actinopteri > Percopsiformes > Amblyopsidae > Forbesichthys > Forbesichthys agassizii. The sequence goes on from JAODLL010000016.1 coordinate 452,257, forward strand.
GAGCGTGCTAATTGGCCGAGCCAGGCGGAGCAGCAGAAGGCCTTGGCCCGGCCCACAGTGGTCACCGTGGGGATGCTGACGGCCACGGTGATGGCCTCCGTGCGTCTCTCCGTGCGTTGGCCATGCTCCTTTCCCTGGCCACCCACCAGAAGTGAAGGGACTTTTAAACAGACGTAGACCTTAATTAGCAAGATCCTTGACTTGGATTCCCCCCCCCCCACCCCCCTCCCCCACTGCCCAATCACTAGATCATAGGTGATGAAAAACAAAGAAAACACTTTGATGGAGTGGACACGCACTGGGCACAATCAGCTTGCCAAGGTAGTGGAGTCAAGGTTACGGGCTGGTGGGGCTTCCATTTTGAAAAGTTGAGTTTATGGGAGAGAATGGAATTCCACATTTTGAAGAGACTATTTTCATTTTCAGAGAATCAGCCAGAGGCGCTCTCTTCTTCATCGTTCTTCGTAGACACACCGTTGAGAAATATTCATGTCATTCGTTCAGGTGATAGCAGTCATTAAAATACGAGCTGTCAAACTGCAGTGTGGAAACTTTGCCAGAACACAACATGCATTTCAGCCAACGCCTCCCAAGAAGGCGGGAACAAAGGTGAAGTCATGACTTCGCAGGCAGCAGATCAATAGGATGGAAATGTGTTACTTATTACCTTTAAATGAACGTGGGGAGCAGCTAAATGCAGCTAAATATGACTGAGGTTCAGGTCCTCTTGCCAGCTGAGGTTCCAGTGTTTATAAACAAAAACTAAATATTAATGACCCACTCCCAAGACTGCTAGACTTCAGATGTTTCACATTTCCACAGCGGGACAGCAGAAACGTATTGTCACGCCACGTCATTGGCGGCGCTCGTCAACAAAGATCCCTCACAAACTTGTGTCTTGGGCCGTCGGCATACAATTAATGTGAATGTAGCCGGGCCCTTTTGCGCGTGGCGCTAATTACGCCTGGTGTTTAGCACAGCGCCGCTTTGACAGTAGCTAGCCTCTACGGTGTGTCAGGGGGCCAATAAGACTCCTCTGTCTTCAACGCCTGCTAATCAAGCAGCCTTGATTACTTTCCATACATGCCTCTCCTCCCTCTACCTTCCCTCTCTCTCCCCCCCTTCTCTGTCAGGCCTTGACATGTCCTTGTTTAGCTAGCCTCTCCCGGGCACCCCCCCCCCCTCCCCTTCCCCGCCCACGCCCCTCTTTGATTAGCTGAGACATTTGCATGGTCACCACACATTTTTCATTTTAGAAGTCATTATGCATTAGTGGCTGCTGATCGCACGCCTTGACTAATCCTGATGAACTGAACACCACAGCTGAAGGTCAACCTGCAGCCAGCCCCGCCGCACATTCATATTCATATTCAAACAAATCCTGCTGCCTCCATTGTTCATTAGGGTCTTAGAGGGAAGGAACTCCATCTACGGTGGAAGAGGAGGAGGAGGAGGTGTGTGTGTGGGGATCGGGGGGGGGGGGGGGGGGGGGGGGGGGGG
>JAODLL010000016.1:453856-464154 GCA_026546735.1 Forbesichthys agassizii
GGGGGGGGGGGGGGATGTTGTGCTTCGCCTGGTGAAAAAGCGTGCACAATGAGCGAAGCGCCAAACAAAAGACGTCAAAAGTTGCAAATTAAAACGGTCCGTGTGTAATTATGCAAATGTGGCGCTTACACCTTCAGTGTTATTAACCCTTGAAGGTGTGTGTGTGTGTGTGTGTGTGCTTGTGCGCGCGTGTGTGTATATGTGTGTGTGTGTGCGTGAGCGGGTGAGTAATTACCCCCGCGGTCACCCTTGGTTTTTGTGCTTGATGCCGTGACAACGGGAGGAGAGCAGCCATTGAGCATCACTTATTAAGATGCGTTTATTAAAGACGTGGCTGAAGGCTGAATGCCACTTCAGCCTTCAGTAAACATAATACAACGAGTAGCATGTGAACGCTACAGTGCAGTGTTACACTGCGACGCGTGCACAGTGCCGTACGCAGTGTACTCGTTGTACAGTGTACAGTAGTACTGTAGCATAACATGCTTCCAAACAGTTTATTCACATCCATATCCAACCTGTGAACATACAATTAAGTTCTTCAATGCCAAATCCACAACACTCCCAACAGAGAGAGAGAGAGGAAGAAGGGGGAGAGGGGAATGGAGGGGGGGGACTTTAAATAGAAAACAGTCTACAAATGAAGTCTGGAAGTGCCTTTCACGCTTTCATTAGCGTTTTAGCCGAGTGATGGGTGATAATCATCCTTATTTCACCGCTTTTCTAAACAAAAAGAGGGAACGTGTGAGAGAGAGAGAGAGAGAGAGAGAGAGAGAGAGAGAGAGAGAGAGAGAGAGAGAGAGAGAGAGATAGCAGGCAGGAATAAGACGGAGCGAGCGGCGAGGAGGCCTGACCATCCATTGTGAGATGCGGCACAATGCTAATTCCAGCATTTAACAGCGAGCTTTTCTGCTTGATGTATCAGGGGCTCCACGATGAAAGCAGGAAAGGTAATTGCTCTCCTGGCTTTTCATTCTTCATTGACAACCCATAAATTTAATTTTACACACACGTTCATTTACATTTTCGAGTATATGACATGATAATTGCAGGAATGTAACACCTCCATTCCGCAGGATGCGGCAGGGGGCTTGATTGACGTGAGCGGTGAATTGAAAGGAACAGGGGGCTGAATTGCCTCTCCTCGAAATGATTTTGCCACTAAGGGACCAAATTAATGAGCATTTACTGGACGACGGCGGTGGCGGCGTAAACATCCGCACGTGACAAATGCTCTCACCCTCTCCCTCTCCCTCTCACCGGTGATGATATCCCTAAAAGCTGTGTTATATTGCAATTGTTAGCTTTATTTGTGGGTCAAAAAATACATATTTGGAATATTATATATATATTTTTGATAGTTTATTTTATTCAGTACAGCTGACAAAATAACACAAATGATTTATCTTTGGGTTTAAGTACATGGAATTGTGGATAAGGAAAATAACAATTGCAATAACAAATGTTTTTTTCTCCAACAATTCTAATATAATCCCATTAAAGGAGTCTTCTATCACGGGTTCCTATTTGTTTATGTCCGTTGTCCACAAGGAAGGCAGGCGACTACACAGACATGAACTTTGCAGCGGTGTGGTTTGCTCCCTCGCAGTCTGAGTGCAGAACAAAGGACCTTTAAATTGGCTCCTGATGTGAAAACACTGGTGGGGCCCTCGGCGAAACAAGCAGATCATTACGGGGCTCTCTTCGCGCCGGAGGCCTGTAACCGTCCTCTCCCGTGCCTCGCAGGAAGGTCAAGCTCTTTCACGCCGCGTTCAGGTGTTTCCTGCTAGCAGCCGGTGAGCCGGTCTCTCTCGTTACGTCTGATTTGACCGGCAGTCGTGCCATTAGATGCAAAACGCTGCATCTCCACTGTGTAGCTAACTCGGGGACGTCTGCATCCAACTGTGCGGACCAGTGGACAAATGCACTTTAAATTACACCCGCTAGCCTGTGCAGCGCTTTACCCTCGCGACAATGGGTTTTTACGACTGATCTCAAATTACATAAAGGTGGGGAGATAGCTGGCGTGCTGCAGCCCAGGCTTTAATAATTAAGGGGGTCTGATAGAGAGACATTTATTTCACTGTATTTCCTTCCCTTCACTTAGAGCTAATAAGTGAGAGGAAGTCGACGATTAGATGTCGGGCATAAACATTGTTGGGGCCGAAACAAAGTGTGTGTGTGTGTGTGTGTGTGTGTGTGTAACTCTGACCCATCTGGCGGTGTTGGACAGGGGTCTAAGGAGAGCCACAGATACTGTTAAGATAAATGCAATGAGGAATTGAGGAGTCCTAGAAGGCAATTACTGCCGCTCCTTGGTAGAGAGAGTCACTGTTAATTAAGGCAGTGAGTCCATTTCTCTCAGAGACAGACAGAGAGAGAGAGAGAGAGAGAGAGAGAGAGAGAGAGAGAGAGAGAGAGAGAGAGAGAGAGAGAGAGAGAGAGAGAGAGTGCAAAGGCATCCCAGGGGTGCAGGTCCCCCCTTCCCACTAAACTAAGACCCCCCTAGATGCTCATGGACTGCGTGACCCCACCACTCCCTTACGGCTGACACTGCTCATTTACTAGCCAATTACTGCCAATGGTGGCCAAGCTGTTATTGATACCCATGGCGCTCGGCTCAAAAAAAAAAAAAACCTCTCGCAGCTTCAGCCGGTCAGCGTAGCGACCCGCTCCCAGTGCTCTGGTACGCACGCTTCACGACCTGAACACACAGACGCATGCTTCTGTCTGTGACAAATAACAGTACATGTGCGCGCACTCAGGCACACACACGTTCGCTCAAATGCTAGATGTGCATTCGGATTGGGGAGATCAATACCGTTCAGATTGCCAGCAGCAGAGCTAAGTAGCTTACACTGTGTTTGCCTCTGATCACTTTCAGTGGCGGTTTTGGCAGGAATGCAACGGGAAACTGCAATCTGTCATAACACAAAGGCCCATCATGTATAAATCTTCCATTAAAACGCCCGGGGATATTACAATTGGCTTAGTGCAGCTTCTCACGCCGACGTATCTTGACGGAGATGGATTGATTGAGACGTGACGCCAAACCGCGTGACAAAACTCCAGGGCGACAACAACGCGGCAGAATTGTTTGTGTCACTGTTGCAATAATACGTGGTGCCTTCGAAGGTGCACATGCATTGGTTGAGGACATTGGGAGCGTACTAAATTAGGAGTAGCAAAGTAAAGAAAGGAAAAGTGAGAGAGAGAAAATGGAGCAGTGAGAAAGAGAGAGAGAGGGGTCTCTCTCTTGATGTTACAGGTAATACGGCCTCCGTTGGATCACCCTCTTCATCAAGTGACATGCAGTAAATTACAAGTGCTTGAAGCGGGCTCAGTGAATTATAGTTAGTCACTTGGAAGCACACCCCCCCCCCCCCTCCCCCCTCCCGAACAATCCCCCATCTACACTGCTGGGGCTCGGGCGTATCAGATCCGCCGGTTAAGATCCAATTAACACCCTGGCCAGAATCATCTGATTGCGTGTGCGAGAGCTGGCATAACTCGTTTATTGCGCCAATGTATCTTCTGTCACGAGGTAAATGTGTTGCTGCTACATCAAAGGTCTGAGGTACCTTCACCCCCCCCTCCCCCCACCACCACACCCCCACACATCTCCCACTCATTCCTGCACTCCAGCTTTCTGTAAACCCCCCCCCGTTCTCTCTCTCTCTCCAGCCCTGATCTCAGCTCCCTTGCCTTGGGGGTTGCATTTCAATGTCTTTCGTAGGCATCACAATGACGAACCCTCGCAATTTAGCAATCTTGTCCTGTAGGTGTTGTAACCACGGAGTTGTTTTGTGTGTGTGTGTGTGTGTGCGTGCTACAAAAGCAGTAACCACGGGTGTTTGACTAAAAATGTGCTGACAATCTATTCGCTTTTCTTTTCTCTCGGAGTCAACACAACTTTTGCTCATGAATAACAAAACAGTTCCCTTCTTGCACCCCCCCCCCCCCCTCCCCCACCCCCCGCAACTTCAATGTAATAATTCCTCTCTAGTTTGAGACCGACCAGAGGGGATGCAGTTGGAAAACATATTTATAAATGTAAATGTGAGCTACCATCTTTTGAGTCATGCACAGAGCCAGATAACCTATACTGCAGCCCTTTGCTTTGAATTGGTGTGCACACACGTGCGTGTGTGTGTGTGTGTGTGTGTGATCCGGATGGCAGCCCTATAAGCAGAGGAGGCCCGGCTACGGAGGAAGATGTGGTAAAATGTGCGGAGCTGACCTTTAAGCACAGACACACCAAACGACGGCCCAGTGCTCGCGCCCGATGCGACTGGCTCGGGCGGCCGCCTGTGTAATGCCGAGACAACAGCCGCAACGGGGCCAAAATCAACATCGCTACTCATCCATAAACCATACGGAAATGCCGCTCGCTCACAACGCCACGTCGAGCACGCCCGTCCCTCTCCCTTCGGAGCTTGTGCTTTTAAACCCACGCCGCTTCTATTTCTCAAAATGGCTGTGTGCAGGAGTTCTCTCAGTGGTTCGCTGGTGTGGCGCAAACGTTAGCGCTAACTAGGGTCAATGAGACGAGGGGTCTGGGGTGCTGCCATCTCTGATGTTGATCTCTTTCTCGCTGATCTTTTCGTCTGCCCCGACGATGAGCGCCGGGGAGCCATGGCAACATGCCGGGTGACAGAGGATCTGGCGACGTTTCATTTGCAGCTCTGTTTGTGTTTGTGTGTGTGGGGGGGGGTGTTAACGCCCCCCTCACACTGGCAGGTCTTTCATCTTACGCTCTCACCAAAACAAGGTTTCGCCTTTTTATAACTGCCAGCGTGGTGGTCAGGGTGCGTGTGTGTGCACGCGTGTGCGTGCGTGTGCATGTCCACGAGCTGCTGAAAGGCGGCTGGTCGCTCAGCAACCGATGGATGATCTGAAGCCGCGCGCAAGCTGGACGGGCGCCTTGGTCCCGTCACTTTGGGTGACTTTGCTGCGCACGTGCGACGTGTGTCGTCGTTGTTGTTGTTGTTGCTGTGTGGTGCGTGAACTCGCGTGCGAGCTGCACACGTGCGTTGCGTTGGCAGTGGGAACAATTGCCAGACTCCCTAGGCATGTCTTAATCCTCCTCCGCCCCTAACCTGGCCACATTTCTTTATTTGTATTCCAAATGTCAGCGTACAAATGCCTTTTCCGAGCGCGATATTGCCGTCGAGCGGAGGGTGAGCGCACGCGCAGGCGAGGAGGGGGATGCGATCGGAGAGGGGCGGAAGGGTGCCGCGTGCCTTGGGAGCGCCGCGTGTGCGTGGCACAGGCTGGGGGATTTACAGGAAGAAATAGGTGTTTATTGAGCGCTCCGTGGGCTTACTGTGTAATAATAGACCTGTCACATTACGCAAATGTAGAGAAGCGGGTTGCGTGCGCGCCACGGCTGTCTGCCTCCGCCTCGTCAACAAGGACGACGTGACGAGGGCCTTTAGCCGCTAATGTGCGTAATTAAAACTGTGAGCAGAAGCACTTACAGTAGATGCTTGTGCCCTAAATAATGTACATGCCGTGATCTATGGATCATTTCCCGCTCTTGAAATGCCCCCCCAAAAAAAAGTAGGAGAGGGAGGATGGGAGGGGAACACAAAAAAAAAAGTCTGCGTAAGGGATTTATCAGCGCATGCGAGCAGTGATGGTAATATTAATCCCCTTTCTCACTTTCTACTGCAGTGATCACACAAAGGGATCAATCTTCGGGGTTCGTCTGGTGGAAAACGAGAAGCGTAGCACTGTGGCCTTGTAATCCAGGTAAATAATGCTGCTTTATTGGATGCGCTCCATTAAGACAAGCAGGATGACAATGGGGGGGGGAAAAGCTCCATTGCCGAGAGGGCGAAGCGCATGAGAAAGTCTTTTATTATCAAATAAGAATTCCCGACGCTTGATAATGACGATATTTGCACAATGAGAGAAGGACGGCCTTGGAAAAAAAACGGGTCGATTTGGCCGCTTTATTGTCCGTGTGACACTCAAACCAGCCCAAGGTACTGTGTGAGACACTGTGTCCTGTTTGCGCCGGCCTCAGAGCCTAGCGCGGGCGCTTCTAGAACAAAGGGGTTAGGATGTTAATAACAGCAGGCTCAACAGTTGGATTAGCTCAAGCTGGAGGAAGAGGGCCCTTCGATTCATATTGATTCATATCGCCGACGCAACGCTAGGACTGGTGTAAGCAAATGTAAATATTCAATATTTACCATCCACTGGTGTTATTAGAAGCAGAGGCTTGGACATGGGCTGACGGTTACCACGCGCACACACGAAGCGTTCTGCTTCAATATTATTCCCTCCGCCATGTATGTATTGCGCTAGGGTTGACTATTCAGGCATTTGTAGATCAGGATTGCGTTTGTTTGAATCTATTCGCTTCAGCATACGGAAACTAAAGCAGGCGAAGTGCGATGGACTTAGACAATATGCTACAGGGGCGGCGGGGGCTTTGTTTGATCAACAATTCATATTTCCCACAGCCAAAATACAAACACTCGTACTAAAGAAAAATCATCTACAAAAAAGGGAAAGAGGAGAGAGAAAATATGTAACTCACCAAAGGAAATGTTTATAAATGACACTGAGGATGAATACGCCGATAATATTAACACTCTAGAAATGCGGATGAGTTGAATTATTTAAATGAAAAAGCGTGACGGCACCTTTGCCAACCCTATCTCTGCTCTGGCGCGTAATTAGGTACACAGCAGTGTGACTCCAATTGAAGGTGTCGCCATTGTTAGACGCCGTGAAAATATTAACAGGCGAGGTTAACGCCAATTCCTTCGTTTTTAATGAAATGCACAGAGCCACCTAATGAGGTAAACCACGACTCCTTGATAGTGCTTATTAGCCGAGTGCAGGGCACAAACTCTCACGCTTTAATTTCAAACGTCTAAAAATAAATAAAAGGAGAGTGGAGAAAAAAAACAAAAAAACGTAATAATACAAAAACACGGAGCAGATGTCAAGGGGCCTTACATAATTTGAACCAGAAAATTAAAACTAAGTATCTTGTTGATTTAAACCAGCAGCATAAAAGAGTATTTGTGTGAGCATGTGTGCGTGTGCTCGTGCGTGCATGTGTGTGTGTGTGTGTGTGTGTGAGCGCATGTACAAGCTTGACCTTTTCCAAATCAGTGACAACAGAACTACCGACAGATCCGAGGCATCAATACCATAAATTAGCACTGAAGGGTGAAAAATGACAGCAAGCTAAAATTAACTGTCTGACACCCACGTATCTTTCAAATAACTACCTAACAAATAACCTCTGGAGTTGGAGCCTGTGTCCAAACCACTGTGGATCTACTGCGTGACAGCACAGTGTGAGACTGCATGCGTCTGTGTGACGCATTGCTTCGTGGAGATCGGCAACGACTGGGCTTAGAATTCCAGAGGCAGGCCTGAGGACGCAGCGTTGACAAACCAAACACACTTGTGCAGCAGAGGAAATCTTCTGCTCGGAGCGGACATGCATTATGGATGGACTTAAGAGATTAGCTTCACCTGCAGTGGACGCTGCTTGTCTTGGTTCTTTGGAGATTTCAGGCCACTGCCCGGCTGTTGCAAGAGTAATTGCCTTGCTGCTTGTAAAGCCTGTGAAAAAGGCAAAGAAACAAAAGAATAGAAAGAATAGAGAGAGAAGAGAATGACAAACTTAAGACTTCTTGAGGACTACAGCAGTTAATTCACTTTTTTTTTTTTACACAGGCTAAAAACCCTGTCAAACACGCACTGGTGTTTTCTGGTGTGGTTAACACTTTGCCGGCGATACACTTTAATAACAATTCACAGAGAATAAATATACTCTAGCACAGAGTACCCTTGAACAACTTTGTTGAGGGGTTGGGGAGTGTGTATTCATGTGTGTGTGTGTGTGTGTGTGTGTGTGTGTGTGAGTCTGTCTGAGGAAAAGGGGTGTGAAATGGAAGAAAAAGAAGAAAAAAAGAAAAGCTCTGCGTCAGTAGAATTGACCTGTCTAGTGTGTGCTCAACTGAAATACCCACTTCTCTCTGCAAATTACCGCCACATTTGCATATTCATAATATCAATTTGAGGCAGAGGCTGCATGTGAAGTGTCCCCGGGAGCTGTAATTAAAGTTGACAAAATCAACATCAGATTACCTTTAGAGTGAATTAACCGACAGCCCAGGTTTTACACTCCGCATTAAGGGTGCTTATGAACAGACGCCAGGAGAGATGGAGTGAAAGAAGGAACGGAGGGCAGAAAGGGAGAAAATGCTTTCTTGTTTCTTTCTTTCTTTCTTTCTTTCTTTCTTTCTTTCTTTTTCCTAATGTAATTGCTTTGCAGCTGTTTACACATGGCGGGAGGAATTACAGAATCACACTCGGGGAAATATGTAAAACATTTGTCATCCACGCCCCTTCGATGTATCTGCCAGACACTGACGATACGGATCAAAGAGGCCGGGATGCGGCTCGCAGCGTATCTCCGGGGTTTAAAAGAATATAAATAATACTAATAAAAGGGGCTACGCAGACACCCCTGCCTCCCCTTCTCCACCCCATCATACTCTAGCCTACAACGTCGAGCTAGCTAAAAGTGCCAATACGCTCGCAGGCGTGACTGTGTCTGGGCTAAGCTATACGGTAGTTATATGGTAGCTGCTACTGTATACGGTAACTGCTATATGTTAGCTGCTATACGGTGCTGTATATGGTAACTGTTATACATTAGCTGCTATACAGTAGCTGCTACTGTATATGGTAACTGCTATACGTTAGCTGCTATACGGTAGCTGCTACTGTATACGGTAACTGCTAAACGGTTGCTATATGTTAGCTGCTATAAGGTAGCTGCTACTGTATACGGTAACTGCTATATGTTAGCTGTTCTATGGTAGCTGCTACTGTATACGGTAGCTGCTATATGTTAGCTGCTATAAGGTAGCTGCTGCTGTATACGGTAGCTGCTATATGTTAGCTGCTATAAGGTAGCTGCTACTGTATATGGTAGCTGCTATATGTTAGCTGCTCTACAGTAGCTGCTACTGTATACGGTAACTGCTATATGTTAGCTGCTCTACAGTAGCTGCTACTGTATACGGTAACTGCTATATGTTAGTTGCTATAAGGTAGCTGCTACTGTATACGGTAACTGCTATACGGTAAAAATCAAAAACATGTCAGGTTCACTCTCCAGTCAGTGCTGTTGACCAGACACTGGCATCAATCTGGAGTTGGTCCCCGGGCGCTGCACAGTGGCTGCCCACTGCTCCCTTCGGGGATGGGTTAAATGCAGAGAATGAATTGCTCCTAAGGGAGATTAATAAAGTTGTCTTCTTATATGTTAGCTGCTCTACGGTAGCTGCTACTATATACGGTAACACCTATATGTTAGCTGCTCTACGGTAGCTGCTGCTGTATACGGTAGCTGCTATATGTTAGCTGCTATAAGGTAGCTGCTACTGTATATGGTAACTGCGATATGTTAGCTGCTCTACAGTAGCTGCTACTGTATACGGTAACTGCTATATGTTAGCTGCTCTATGGTAGCTGCTACTGTATATGGTAACTGCTATACGGTAACTGCTATATGCTAGCTGCTCTATGGTAGCTGCTACTGTATATGGTAATTGCTATACGGTAGCCGCTATATGCTAGCTGCTCTACGGTAGCTGCTACTGTATATGGTAACTGCTACACAGTAACTGCTACACAGTAACTGCTACACGGTAACTGCTATACGGTAGCTGCTACACGCTAGCTGCTATACGCTAGCTGCTATATGCTAGCTGCTATACGGTAGCTGCTACACGCTAGCTGCTATACGGTAGCTGCTACACGCTAGCTGCTATAGGCTGCGCTGCTTCTTCAAGAGCAGGCGGATAAAAGTGTCTTGGTGCTGAGGAAAGCTGCGCACAGCTGCTAGCTCTGTTCAAGCCCATCTCTAAAGCCTACAAAGCACCTACAAAGTGCACCTACAAAGTGGCAGGAACAACACAACAACTTCACACAGGTGTTGCTTTGACGAGGAGGAAGAGGAGGAGGAGGAGGAGGGGGGAGTAGTGGAGGAGGTGGAAGAGAAAGAATAAATAAGAAAAATTAAGAAGAAGAAGAAGAAGAAAATAAATAAAAAGATGAGTGACACTTCTTCCCTGGGAATCAGGGGCGTGCTTGTTTTATTTTCTGGCGCTTGCCAGTATCCATGACAACAGCTGCCTTGACACGGTGTGCATATGGTGCGCCTCTGCCAGCTGGTGGGAACAATGTTTGAACTAGTACATTGAGATACTGAGCAAACAGCAAGGGGGGGGAAAGGGGGGGGGGGGGGGGGGGGG
>JAODLL010000016.1:496330-508240 GCA_026546735.1 Forbesichthys agassizii
AGAGAGAGAGAGAGAGAGAGAGAGAGAGAGAGAGAGAGAGAGAGAGAGGGGGGCAGGCAGACAGGCAGGCAAAGAAGAATAGCATTAAACAACTGCTGTTAATTGCTGTGAGCATCCACATTACGTGAGACATTTCTCCCATCTCTCTTTCGGGCACTAAGAGCTCCAGGCAAGAAAGCTCCTTCAACTGCCTTAATAAACTACTCCGGTTGCCACGCTGGAAAAGACAAACAAGAGGCCCCCGGGCCTTTCCAAACGCCAATGCCTCTGTTTTACGGATGTATTGTGTGTGTGTGTGTGTGTGGGGGGGTGATGATGTCTATTTTCCGTTAGTAGCCGTGGCTCCGCCCTTTAGGTGTACATCCCCCCGTATCTTCTCCGCTGTTCTTTCTGCTGCCAAGGTCAACGGAGGCAAACAAGCCCACCAGCACCCTGACACGCCCCCGGGACAGACAGCGGGGTGGGGAGGGTGGCATGGAGCGGGAACAGCGGGCAGTGGTCGGTGTTGGTGGCAGGTTACCAGCCACACCAGCGTAGCGTGTGTGTGTGTGTGTGTGTGGAAGAAGGCTGTGGGGGTTGCTCGGTGATGCAGTGCAACAATGTCACTTTCTGTCACTCGACGCAACCATCATTTCCATGGTAACACCCCCCGTCCCCGCACACACACACACACACACACACACACACAGAGAGAGCGCACTGCTAACTATTAACTTTCAATTAAAGCAGCGTTGCCCGGGGGTGGTGGGTGCGCGGGGGGAGTGGGGGGGTTGTTCGTCGGGCGTCGTCAAGGGCTGCGTCTCAACGCTCTTCCACTTTGGAGCGCCGATGAGAGAGACACTGCCGTTGGCCTGACGCCACCATCGCCGCGGTGACAGCCACCAAGCCTTCAGGCTGAATCACTCCCTATTAACCCTTTAATGGCTATTAAGCTGGGAAAATGTAACATTTACATATTAATGACGCCGGGAAATAAATGCTAATGAAAGCCAAACTATAGTGGCGTAAACTGTCGCTGGGCGGCTTGGTTAGCAGAGAAAGGTATCGCAGGGGGTATACTGTGTGTGACTTGTGTCTGTGTGTGCGGTTACTATGGGATGTGTGTTGCCAGGGGTGCTGGAAGGTCATTGCGGGTGCCGGCTCGTCGTTTAGAAGTGGCCGAGGCAACAAGCAAACGGAGGCGATGGCTTGATGAGCGGGAAAGGGGGGGGGGGGGTCAATAAGAGCTGGCGTCTGAACAACGCTAGCCGACGTCTGATTGTGATCTCGCAACATGAACGAGGGAGGAAGACACCGCGTCACGCGCGCAGGCCGCACACACACGCACGCACGCACGTGTGCATTCGGAGCGTCCATTAGCGGCATTTGCTGGCTGCCGCACAAATGTTACACAAGCACAATTGGCGAGCCACTCAGCGCTGCTTACCAACAGCCAAACACCACGTAATGAGGGGGTAGGAGAGTCCTCTAGTCCTCGCCAGCATTGATCACGCAATGTGCTGCCTGTGTCCGCAGAGCACAGAGCATTGTGGCCTGGTGATTATATAAGTGGGAGGCAGCACAGTTTTAATATACTGTACTTAAGCAACGGGGTATCCATGGCAACTTGCCTTGCGCCATGCTCAGAAGATCCCTAATGAAATGCCTATTAAGTGGCTGATAATGACAGTGTCCAAATATATTTGCATATGCATTTCAGCGCAGTGAGGGGGAACAAAACAGGAGCTTGGTTTGTGCAGTCAAAGCGGACACACCATTGGTTTGGTCTCAAAATGTAGACCCCGACTCATACATGGAGGATGTGATTATATAAATGGAAACTGTTAATACCGTTTATTACGTTTGTATTAAGAAGACGCAGAGAAGAGGAAGATAAATCACGATATTGTGACGACTCGGGGTAATTGTTTTGCTGCTGTTCTGCATGCGTGTCGCCCACTCACAACTTCGGCCTGGCGGCCAACGGGACACCGCCGGGGGAGTGTTTGCTATGCTCATTATCAACAAGCTGGGTATCGGCAGCTTTGATACCATAGATAAACCAGTTACCTCCACGTGTGGTTCAGGAGGGGCTTAATGATAATGCCACCTCCCTTCCAGATGTGTCTGCTGCCAGCGATGCCGTCAAACGCAGGCAGGCAGGCGGGAGCGAGAGTGACGCATACATTAAAGCAGTGGTTCTCCAACTGGGGGGTCGGGACCCCCCGGGGGGTCGCGAGACACAGAAGAGGGGGTCACAAGATGATTTTCAGAAATTAAATAACATTTTTAAATGATTTAAAATTGAATAGTTTAGACATACTTGTCAGCAGTAGTACAGTTTATACATTACTTTGATGTGTTCTGCTACTAGCTTGTATTAAAATACTATCAAATAATAATATGGCTGTTATTCTTCTACCACCTCTGGGGATAGTGGGGGTCTCTGGCACGGTTATTTTGGGGGGTCGCGACCTGAAACGTTCGAGAACCAACTGCATTAAAGCGACAGAGACAAAAGGCAAACGTGGACATGGCGAAGAAGTCAGACAGCTGGAGATGACCGCGCCTCTTCAAGCGCTGGCGACATAACACTCCCGGTTCGATTAGCCATCCCCCCGCCTTTTCCCTCTCATCCTCCCAGATGCACTCTCCAGCGACAAAATAAGGAATGTAGGGTTTTCTTCAAAAAAGCCGATTTGAATTCTTGAGCGGAGATGGGCTGACGGAATCAAAGGGCTCGCTAGTGCCGGGTCAATTTAAACAAGCAAGCGGGGCTCACAGCAGTTTACCTACAGTATTGTGCCAGCAGATTGGCGCCAGATGAAAGAGCGGTGTGTGGCAGAAAGGTACTGTAGATACTATCATATTGTAAAAGCTTCTGCAGTGTAAATTAGACACCACCTCGGGTGAAGGGATACTTTACAGAGCGCATGTCGGTGTATGTCGTGTGTATTTTTTTTTCTCAAACGTGCGTGGCCGCTGAGATGTCATCAGAATCTACGAGGATGTAAAAAAAAAAAAAACAACAAAATAAAAAAAAAGAAAGAAAATCATGTCAGCTACAACAGCATTGAGGTTTCCCTGTTGAGGTGTGAATCTGAAACTTGTTTATGACACTGATCTGTGGTATCAGTGATCCCCCCCCCCTTCACAGCACAGGCTCTGCCAAAAGGATTATTGTTCCCAGAACGATGACTACACAGTTGGCTGGCAGCGCGACAAGCTCCAGTGGCCGTCAAAAGAGACACACACCTGTAAATGCTATGCAACAACCACTACCCACAATCCATGGAATGCCATCAATGCATTTGCCAAGCGGCATTAAAAAGTGCTTCCATGCGAGACGACTGCAATCCCCAACATCGGCCCTGACAACTGAGATACTGCTGGAAATTGGAATTGATATCCAGAAGTTATCGAGACCGGGAGCTTTCTGCGTTCAGGAAGAGCTCTGATCAGCCCAGCCTTCTGACTTACCACTGATACAGTGGCCAGCCATTCATGACTAAATAAACCATTCAACTAGACACCAATTACACACAAAAAAAGCCCTGATCAAATTAATTGCAGGAAAATGGCATCTTACCAAAGAATAATAAACTCATTATATGGAAATTTCAAACTCTGCTATTCTCCACACCGCTGCTAATTCAAACCTAATTTTTACTAGCCACTAATTTGAGGGCGAAGGGCGGGGGATAGGAATTACATCTGGATGTAATTCACTGTGTGGAACTGAGCCCAGTGGGAGCTATAGGGTACCCAAATAAAAGAGAGAGAGAGAGCGAGAGAGAGAGAGAGAGAGAGAGCGAGAGAGAGAGAGAGAGGAACTATTCGGGAGAGTGGGAGTTTCGGAGCTCTAAAACGGCAGTTTTCACTAAAATGTTTTCACCGCGTTGTCACCAGACAAAGATGTGGGTGTTGCAGGCAGACAGAGCAAGAGAGAGAAAGTGAATGAAGGAGAAACAGTGGTTAGGGCTCCTCCAGATGGCCAAAAGTGCAAAGTGTGGAAGTGCATGGTTCAGTAAGCAGCCAGAGATCCAGACTTCACTGTGAGGCCATTGGGGGTCAACGATGACTCAGACTTCACTGTGAGGCCATTGGGGGTCAACGGTGACTCAGACTTCACTGTGAGGCCATTGGGGGTCAACGATGACTCAGACTTCACTGTGAGGCCATTGGGGGTCAACGGTGACTCAGACTTCACTGTGAGGCCATTGGGGGTCAACGGTGACCCAGACTTCACTGTGAGGTCATTGGGGGTCAACGGTGACTCAGACTTCACTGTGAGGCCATTGGGGGTCAACGGTGACTCCTGCACTATTTGTGACAAAGTGACTAACTCAGGAAAGAAAAGAGGAAAAAAAGCTTGCCAAACATTCTGTTGTTCCATGGCACCAAGTAAGATGATGTCCAGACGTACTCATTTGGTTCAAGATAAACCATTCCATGTCCTAACCACATTCAGGTTAGTAAAAATAAAAATTCTGAAACAAGGCTCAAGGCCATGTTCAGGTCAACCGCTTGTTAACAACTAATGTATTTCAATGTGAAAATGAGATAAGACGCACATTTAATGCTAGGTGACTCGAGCTGATTGTTTCCCCTGGAGAGATACAATCCCATCTTAAAATATATGACAGCAAAGCAGGATGGTAGAGGGTGAGTGCTCAAACAGTCCTAGGTTTGTTTATAATATTACAACCTCTGGAGAGTGTCCCTGTTTAAATATATCTCCAACTAACAAGGCACTCAAAAGTTTATCGGCCCAGGGGAGAACATGCAATTCAAGGGCGTTTCGACGCAGAGCTCGGTTGTTGTTTTGTCCCTGCATTGCAAATATTGAGTTGAACACAGACTACCTTCTACGGGGCTGCAACCCTGTGTTTATCACGGTGAGTATTTGTTTAGGAGGCACTGATGTTAATTTCTCAATAATAAAGGCCCCAACAACCGCGGCAAATCAAACTTTTTTGTTAGTCAAGACGGGAAGAAAACAAAGTTTGTCTTCTGGGTGAATAAGAAATAAAGTTTCAGTGACAAAGTCTGTGAAGGAAGACATTAAAATTCGATAGAAATACACCACAGCAACCTTCCTCTCTTCCCTCAATTTAAAGACCCCCACTACCACCACCAGTACACTCAAAGCACACCTACCCCTCTGACAGAAAATGTGTTTTTCAAATGAAAATAAACTGAGGCCCGGCCGGTTTGAGGCAGTCGTACTCTAGAATATGAGATCAAATAAGGGCTCCCGCGGAGGCTGAAAGGAGAAATGAAATGGCTTCTGAGGGGAGATGTAGCAGGTAATAAAATTACTCCTTTATATCCTCCTAAATGACATATGTTCCCCTGCAGTGAGTAAGGGCTTCACTCGGTCAAAGACAAGTATGCAAGTGGCAATTTTTCCTTCAGGGAAGATTCCCCGATACACTTCCCAGGCTTGGCTTAGCGCTCCGCAATCTTCCTGATAACGACAAAACTATTTCAGCAACAAGTTAAGCGGAACTTTTGGAAGTTTCGCGTTGACGATGTCCTGGCACACACTGTCATTGAAAACTATGTTCCATTAAATTGGAACAGCGGGGTGATTCATATACCAATTGCTTTTCAATGATTTCAAAGTAAGTTGACAAGTTGTATTTTATTCGCATACAAGTGAGATAGAACAGACCATGATGTACTGCAAAAAAAAATTATAGAAATAAATAAAAAAATGTTTTAAATATTTTATGACAAATGTTACCGCTTAGGTTATGGTCTATTCCAGACTCTCAAGTGCGGCTGCACTTGCCATTAGGGGTCAAAAGCATGGCAAAACTATGAATGTACCATATACAGCTGATTTGTGTTCATAAAAAGAGAGTCACAATAACGTTCAGAAAGAGCGATATTAAAGGGAATTTGCAATAGGATGGAATACATTAATATTCATTATGGAGTAGTTATTAAACCTTCTATGAAAAATGCTTTAGCATTAGAATTGAGCCACTTATCAGACATGCTCGGTACCTTTAAAAGCCGTCCGTGTACAGTGCTCTGAGTGGCAAAAAAGCAATTGCAGACGACTTTGAAATTATCTCTAGATGAACAATTTATCAAAACATAAATGTCTGCCAACATTTGAGAGGCATAAGGTTGGTAGCTATTTGTTGAAAGTCACAAGAAAAAGAGGGATTAAGATTTAATGGCAACAGTGATACAAGTTTGCAAAACTATGTATTAAAAAATATATATATTGTATGTATGTTACTCACACAATTCTTAATCTAAGAGATATACAAGTTTATTCTGTCTGATTGAAGTCAAACCCTTTGGCTTCTGTACTTGATTGTGATGTTATGCTGTTTTACTGTACTCGAGTTAATGAGTTTAATGTCAGATAAGTATACAACTAAATAAAACTAATTACATGCGTATGCATACAAGAGGCCCTGCCACAAATAACGTGTGACATGCCTCTTCCAAACAGTGTGTTTTATGCACCCGTGGCATGTAATTAAGTGGTTTACAACAAGTTGACAATGTTTGTGCTGTGACTGAGAATGAATATCTGGTGCGAACATAATAGAGAAACACTCTCGGTGACAATCTGCGAGCCTGTTGTTTACAAACATATACAAGTAGAGAACATTCTCATTACCGATCTGTAACACCGCAGACCAAAAATAGAGCGCCGCGCTTCTCAAGCTAACAGCATGGGTGACTCTTAATTCACACAAAGTCTCCCAATTATATTTAGAAGCAGCTTTCGCAACACTTTGAGAAACTTGGGAAATGCCATTAACTTTCTATATGTATTGCCTTTTGCCCCCCGCTGCAAGCTGCTCGGGAAGACGGACGGCAAAGGGGACGTTTCTGACAGCTTTAAAGTACCCATCAGATGCCTGCGAGATGTCTCCGCACACATCCAGCCTCCCCCCAAACAAACAGCCAAGCCGACTTCAAATGCATAGCAGGACTATTAGGTAATCCTCTGCTTTTGTTCGCTTGCCCCCCGAGCCTCGGTCACTGACCGACGTCTTCCGTCCTCCCCGTAACCATCCGGCTGAAACGCAACACGTAGTGCTGCCAGGGAACAGGGGCGTGTGCCGTGATGAATGGCTAGGAATGATTGGGAAAACACACACACACACACTATCCTATGTATGCAGACGTTTGTTGTACTGCGCTGACAGTAAAGTACCGGCATGCAGAGGAAAGCAGGGAGGGAGCTCGGCAAGACACGGGGACAAATCTGACGGTTCCTTTTGGATATTCAATATCCTGCAAGGTACCGAACAGAGTTACAGTAGTCTACTGTCTGCGTTTCCTTGTTTTATGTTTTCTCTCCCCCTCCCTCTCTCTCTCTCTCTCTCTCTCTCTCCTCGGAGGGACAGGGGCAGGGGTGGTCGCCGCCAAGTGGGCCTGTGAATCGTTGCGTGCTTCCTCGTCAATTGCCGAGCGCTTTCGCGTGAGTCACCTTCAAACCGGACCTGGCAAATCAATCAATCTGGGAGAAAAAAAATGCTCCCTACGCCAGATGTGCCACTTAAAAGAACGACATGAAAAGACTCGCTCGAGTTAGGGTCTGCGGGTCCACACAGTAGAAAACTGTCCTGAAATGGGATATTTACTACAAATGAACAGTGCTGGATGGGGGTGGGCGGGAACACCACTTTGAATTCCCTTATTGTTTTTTTTTTGTAGACTGGTACATAGTGTGTCAAATGCATAAACATGTCAGTTGGAAATATATCTCTGCTATTTACTTAGCAGTTGCCAAGGAGAAACAACGACAAAT
The DNA here is from genome assembly GCA_026546735.1 of Forbesichthys agassizii. Taxonomy (NCBI): domain Eukaryota; kingdom Metazoa; phylum Chordata; class Actinopteri; order Percopsiformes; family Amblyopsidae; genus Forbesichthys; species Forbesichthys agassizii. Next base: position 504,096 of record JAODLL010000016.1, read on the forward strand.
GTTTCATTAGTAGGTGAACCTCCCCCCCCGCCCCACAAGCCCAATCCCCACAACCCACACGTTGTCTTTTACAAGTCTACAGTAGTTCCGCTTCTTCACACATCCACATGCACGCAGGAGGACAATTATATATGCAAGCCCTGCTATGGGGAGCTGAACTTTTCACACCTTTCAAAGCCACAAAATTGGATGGTTTTGTGGCCGTGCAGCTGCCGCTCCACGCTAATGCAAGGCGGTGTCATATGAAAAATATTCGTCTCCCCAAACCGCAGGGCTGGTCATTAATGAAACACAGGCCGCACGGTGAGGTCATATAGAGTCTAGATTTCAGCAGCCACACTTAAAAACCGCTCAGAGAGAATAGAGAAACATGAACACAAATCAGATTCCAGTTCCAAGGACGGAGGAGGAAAATAAATAAATAGAGAAAGGCGCTGGTCCCGCTCACATTTTCCCCCTGCGCTCTGCAAACAACCGTCAACTGCAGCTCAGAAACAGCTCACAATGAGAGCAGACTAAACAATCTGTTCCCAGCCAAGGAAAATGCTAAGCAACTCGTGCACACAGGATGTCTCACCCTAATTGCCAACTATCAAATCTCACAATGGAATCTGTCCATTTGGCGAAAGCTTTAGTGCAAACTTGGCAATATATATTGTTTTTGCATTTTAAAAAACGTCAACTTTTTTGTCAGAGAGGAGGCAGCGGGGAATTGGTGGGGAAGGGTGAGGAGACAGAAAACCCTAATTTCTGGGATTTCATTTGTTAACATTTTCCCGGATTTGGCTGCGTTTTGAAAGCTTACAGGAAACATGGCAGACTGTTGCACATGTTTGGAGGTGGGGAGGTGAAAAATAAACATGATTAGATAAATGTGTCAGGGGGTCTTGTAAACTGACGATTAAAATCCACGAGATACAAACACCACCCAACAGGCCCCTGTGGACGTGCGCACTTGTTGGGATGCCAGAGATGGAAGGAGGCATGGCAGAACACGCACTTCATGTGTCTGGGTGTGACGACACCTCGTGACGTGGTAACCGGGGCCCAGGGACCCCGGTATTAGCACACAGGGTTACTGGGGAGCACAATGGGACTGGCCCCCGCCCTCCATTGCCATGTGGCATTGTGTTTTCCGAGCCAGTCAAAGATGCACTCATGCAGAGCCGCCTGACTTCAAACCGCCAAAATAGCACCACATTCATGAAACAGAACAGAAATACTGGGAATTAAGAAAGTCAGGGAAAAGAATAAATAAAAGACGAACCCACGCACACGCACACGCACACACAAAGGTAGCAGGCCTCGACAGCAGATGGTAAAATTAACATTTCAACAGTTCCTTCCTTTCATGTAGGTCTCGGCAGAACTATTTTTTTCAGGATGGTGGGGGGGGGGGGGGTTGGGGAGAAGGTGAAAAAAAATTTTGAGAGGGTCTTGGGTTTGGGAAAGATGCAGCCTTTGGAGGAGGCATCTGGAAAAGGGGAAGAGGAATATTGGCTTCTTGCTCCTGATGGTCCACGTCTATGAAACATTGAATAGGTCTGTTTTGCAGGGGTTCCCTCCTCAGAGTGCGCTAAGCCAGGTTATGGAAACATTGTCTCGGTAATATATACGCCAAAGAACACCTGGTGATGAAAGAAAATAAACTTTTCTCCGTTCGCTCTCTCTGTTTCAAAGCCAGCGGTTGGACGTTTGAGCCCCACTTGTTTACAGTAATCTTCTTCATTCCGCCTGGCTAACGCTGCCTTATTTAGCGCCGGCCGGACATCTGTGACGCCAACAAAACACTTGTAAAGATTTCATTTTTTAGAGTCTGCATCTCCACAGAGCAGGGACATAAAGGCGCTGATAATAAATAAAGACCTGAACAATAGACAGCCTCTCTCATTTCCCAGGCCTGTCCGACAGAGCGACTCGGTAGCACCCATTAGTTTGGACACAGTTATGGCTAAATTACATGTGTTCCACCTCTGTGACATTTTAAATGCAATTAAAAGCTGGTTATGGGTCGTGTGTATGGACGAATGATGAAGGGGGGGGGGGGGGGACGCTGACGTGATTAACATGCAAACGAGCTCACCCTGGCAGGCTAGATTGGGGTTTGAAAACCTCAATTACTTTTGTGTGATTATCTATTTACCAGTACACAGATTTCCATTTTTCATCTCCAGACGAGTCCCCTGCGCGCAAGCCCTCAATTATGAGCGGCCCACCTTTATTTATGATGCGAGACGTCACTGAAATAAAAAGCCGGGTTATTTCTCACCGTGATGCATTGATGTTATTTTAGTGTTGTATTTTACACAGCGCTTTCAGGAAGCAGCAATGCCCAATACTGAACCATTTGTCTTGTGAGTACTTAATATCACTTTGCTACAAACTCTGCCATCCATTCAACCTCATTTAACTCAGTGTGACTCATTAATAATGAATTCCCCCAACCCCCACACACCACCAGCACAATGTACCTTTAATTTTAAGAAAAAAATAAAGTTATGTGAAAAGCATAACAGGACATGAGCAAGAGTAAGCAAAAGCCTAATTTTTCCATTGTGCTGCCACTATTCTGTCAAATTAGCGGCCATGGAAGTGTGTGCGTGCTGGATGGTGCCACTAGCCGGGTTCTGTAGCAGGTGGAGTTCCCAGTGTGTCAAGTGGTGTAGCGGTGTGTAAACGTGAGATGCAATGAACTGGGCCCTAGAAACACTCCGGGCCTTATTATGTATCAGTGTGTTTCTGCAATTATAAAGCGAGGCTTGTTAGATATCCAATTTATTCAATTTCAATAATCCAACAAATCCTCTTGCATGAGGCTCCTTTTCCTAGATATGATTACAAGATACATGCAACCAAAACTTTGTATTCCTGATAAGCAAGTGTCTAACACACATCAATTAATAATCTCAGTCTACGGCTTCATTGTCTGCCAGTGGGTTCTTGGTGCCCGGGGGGAGGGGGGTGGGGGTGGGGGGGGGAGAAACGCATATCAGTGGCAGAGCCTGGCTTTTGCATACTGTGCCCGTCATAAATAAAACATTTCCTGTTGCTTCCAGCGGGAGCAGAAAAGGAAAACAGTGCCATCAAGTGAAATTTCTGAGGATTCCTCGAATGCCTCTGCACTGACACCTGAACAGCACCCACTGTGAACGGTGTGTTTGCTGTTCAGGGGCTTTAAGACACACTTTACAGTACGTACACATGGGCATTCCATCCTTTACCTATACGCTGTTCAGGGGCTTTAAGACACACTTTACAGTACGTACACATGGGCATTCCATCCTTTACCTATACGCTGTTCAGGGGCTTTAAGACACACTTTACAGTACGTACAAATGCGCATTCCGTCCTTTATCTATACGCTTACACACAGTGGTTATCAAAGTGGGGGTCGGGACCCCCCAGCGGGTCGCTAGACACAGATGACGGGGTCAGGAGATGATTTTCAGAAATGAAAATAACGTTTTAACACAATTAGAAACAGCATATTTTAGCTATAATTTTTAGTAGTTGTACAGTTTATACATTCCTATGATGTCTTCTGGTACTAGCCTACATTAAAATACTATCTAATAATATTACGGCTGTTTTGCTTCTTGCACCCTGGGGATACTCTGGCAACGTTACTTTGGGGGTCACGAGCTGAATGTTTTGGGGACCAATGCTTTACAATACATACGCACGTGCATTCCACAATACAATCCTGAGAAAAGGAACAATGGAAGATTTTCAGGAAGCTTTTTTTGTTTAGCAAAATCTTATCTACGATCATAGCCAATGTACAGCTACGGGGCTTCTGCCGCGAAGATCGACGTTCACCTCGCTGAGCGCGAGCAAAAGATGTGGAAGCATGCCCGAGTTGGGGGTAGCGAGACGGGCTCTCACGTCAGGGCGGATTTCGCCTGCCACATTTAGGAACAAACGTGATCATTGTTGCCGTCTTAAACCCCCGGTTGCCAGGGCGAGAGGCACCTATAGCGCGAGGTAACCGGAGCAGGCAGCAAAAATGCAGCAGAGGATGACTCAGTGAGTGAGTGAAACTATACTGGTTAAGACTGGAAACCAGACAGAGATAGGGAGAGAGAGAGAGAGAGAGAGAGAGAGAGAGAGAGAGAGAGAGAGAGAGAGAGAGAGAGAGAGAGAGA
>JAODLL010000016.1:523040-543429 GCA_026546735.1 Forbesichthys agassizii
AATAAAACGTTTTTTTTTTAAAAAACATAAAAAGCCACTCAGACATTCATTCAATGGCACAACACATTCCCTTATGACTTGTAAGTGACATATAAGCTGCAGTTAAAGCTTTTAGGGTCTTGCAGTATTTAATGTAGTGATGGCTGTAGGATAAAAAGTGTTTCTTAATCTGTTTGTTCTTGTTTTGAAACGGAGCCTTAAGAGGCGTTGTTGGCCTCACATAGACGTATACACGCCACACCAAACAGGCTTTTGGGCACAAACATCGGCGCAGCCAAGTGGGACAAACATTATGCAATATTTTCCCCTGCAGGTGGGTGGAGCAGAACCCCCCCATCCAGTATATAGTATACTGTAAATAGACTGTATGTAATGTAGATATATTGATCTTATATGTACTGTACGTTCTACAGCATATTGTGCTGTATGCGACAAATAAACACACATATAGGTGCATACATTACAGTACATTGGACCCCATTACTGTATTCTTTCTCAAATAGGTGTCAGACTTTCAGCAGTCAGCAGCATGTGTCCTCCATTCACTCACTATGGTAATTGCGATAAATTGTGCAGTGTCCCACATTGGATTTATTTGTCATTTGTAAATGTCAAAGTTTGCAGGTGTGCTGTACGGGATACAGCGTGTGTAAAATGTAGTGTTTTGAATGTACGTCTGTGTATTCGTAATAAAGCGTTTGTTTGTGTGTGTACAGTGATTATCTTGCTCCTTCTATGCAGCAGTGAAAGATGCATCAATAAAGTGTTACTGTATCTTAAAAACACACTACGCCAGAGAGGCTCTACATCAAAGATAGAAAGCCTACTCCTGCTTGTTTCATAGCTATTCCGGGTGTGTCTTATAGGAATTCTTCTGTTGAATTCATCACGTTGAACCATTAGTTTAATGTTCTGTTTCTCGCAAAGTTGCCGGGAAAGAATGGGGAAGGGGGGGGCTGGGTTTGGATGGTCGGGGTTGGTGCATGTTAAATGTATACCTCCTGATGTATTGGACGGGGTATATATAGTGTGTACACAGTAACAGTGAACTGTTGCTGATTACATGCCTGTTCTCGGTTTTCCGCATTACCTGGTGTCATCCTGTAATAATCAGTGCATTGTCAACTTCCTGTTGCATCTACGAATCAGATTCATTAACCCAAGACCTAGTCTCGCAGCATCAGCCTTTACATAAAGTCTGGGACACAACGCTGGCTGTTTTACATGTATTGTAAATCTGTAACGTTTTTTATAGGCTACGGTTATTGATTTAAAATATATGTTTACATTTAAATGAGTAAGTAAAGCGCAGCGCTATCATTTCACGGGAAATTACGGAGACATACTTGTAAGCAGTGATGGCTCCTGCTCATGAAATTAGGGGGGGGGGGGGTATTGTTTTGGTGACACATTCAATATAGCCTAGGTAAATTAAAGTACATCACTCTAGAGAAAGCTTGTCGATCAAAACAAAATAACCTCTTGTGCCGTCAGAAGCTCTGGGAAACATTCCATTTGGTTGTACAATTTAGTTAATTTTGCACACACTGAAAACACAACGCAAAGGCTAGGATATTGTTGTGTGGTGCGGTCTGCACCACTTTGTTAGTGTTACTACTATTTACAGAGGCAGGTCTTTGTATAGGCTACAAACATCAGATTTTATCTAGCACAACAGACAGCCAGCAGTCCAATGAGATATAGCCTATTGTGAATTTGACAGTGCAATCACTTACTATAGCTTTAAGTCAACTATAGTTATTGTCAAATTACATTGTAGCCTACAATTTCTTGTTTTAGTATTCCTGTCACCTCACTAGTGTCACACCACTACCCCATACCCCATCACAACCCTTAGCAACATATAGGCCAAAAAAGCAGAGATGCTTTACAATTTAATTAATAAAATAAATATCCTAAATAATGAGGGCTACAAAACACGACGATGAATCATTCTAGGTCATATTGCGTAGACAAGGCATGTCACTGACAGATACCTACAAACGTTGTGTATGACGCAAATACATTAGTGCAAGCACTCCCAGAAGCCATAGAAAATGCATTGCAGAGCCTGCATTTTGTTAACGTGAACGTCTATGAGAGAAATCGGGATGATTTTCAGCCATGTTGAAATCGCCTAAAAAGGGGCTGGAGGTTATACGTACTCCACGGAACATTGGACGCTGATTGGATTAAGATATTTCGGTGCAGGACAGTTAGCTATCGTTACACTGCTAAAGTTTGAAATTCCCTCCTCTCTCTTTCTCCCTTTGGCGGTGCGTTGTCCATTCGCCATAAGGAACAAACCGTCCCTGCTTGTAAGTGACAATGTGAACAGCCAATGGATATCGACAGTATTTCTTCCTGAAAATCAGAGAGTCCCAAGTTGAGTTTACCAGGGTATGCATCAGACGTTCAGCACAGAATTGCCTATGTGATGTAGTGATAATGAACGGAAGAGGTTGAGAATACCCAAGACCCAACAAATCAAAAATTCTACAATTTATTTGTGAATTGACCTTCACTAAATTGTGGAAATGTAACTATTGACTGTTTAATTAGTGGTTGAAGGCCAGCCAGGAAGGCCTCTTTATTGCCTATTTCCATCTGTCTTTGATTGTAACACCAATTCAGCTAAACGCAAGAGGTGCTATTATTTCTTTTTTAAATCATCGATTTAAACGACGAGACAGGAAATTGAGGACGTTTGTGTAACCACAGACTCACACACACACACACACACACACACACACACACACACACACACACACACACACACACACACACACACACACACACACAGCAAAATAGCACCCTGCTAATCTATCGTCCTGGCAGGTCTTTAAAAACGATTAACCAAAATCCCTGATTCCCAGCATTAATTTATTTTAGAAACAACCAATAATAAGATAATATTCCGTTTTACTCCACACAAACATGCTGATTAGATTATTGAATTGGGTTTAAAACAGACTTAAAGGTATTGTCAGCTCTTGCAAGATAATTTTAAGATAAAACACTTTTTGTCAAATTCACCAAATATTTCTAAAATTCACCAAATGTCATTTTACCGTCTCTGTGTGTGTTTAAAAAAGAATCTGAAACTTCTTAGCCCTGGCTCTGAAAATAGCAACATAAACAAAGTGGTGAACACCGCTCACATCAACAAAGCCGTAGTATTACACTTTGCTTTACCATACGTTTCGATGTGTGGAGTGGCACCGTGGAGCGATAAGTTAGCAAGCATGACTTTACCCCGCCTTTAAGGCTAAAAACCACTGCATATATATTTCAGAAATTTCTGGAAATGAGTCAAGCTAGCCCATCGGAATCTCAAACTGATAATAAAACACTATATTGTAGCATTGTCATGCACTGATTTGTGCATGTAAATACTGCTATATAGTGTTGACTGAGAACATGTAAATACTGCTATTATATAGTCCTGACCGAGGACATGTAAATACTGCTACAGTATATAGTCCTGACTGAGGACAGTAGTGAATGCAGACTGCTGAATAAATACCAAAAGGGGCATTTTCAAGAGGGTTGAATGTGTTCTGAATGCATGTGCATTTTTTGTATTTAAGGAGTTGGTTTAGTACTTCACAATCAATGCAAGAGTAATGTAATTGGAAGCCCTAATTTAGTATTGTAAATGAAAAATGTAATATATCAAATTAAATCAATAATGTATGAATAAAAACTATTGATTCACTTATTTTTCATATATAATTTAATGCTGTATTTTTAATTATCACATGAAAGTGTAAAACAATGCCTGTATAGTGACACACATAAGACTATATTGCTCTCACTTATTTTTTAATTATCTCTAATAATGTAGGTCTATCTTTAATTAAAGGGAAAGGCAAAAGTTGTACATTGACAACGCATAGGAATACATCTTGCCCTATGCAGAATCCTTTAAAAAGCTGTACACTGCAAAAAATGCCCTATCAAGTTTAAATGCAAATATATTAGTTATGAGCTTGATTATGAAAATGTGGCTTCCAATGCAGTAATAGTATTATTATCAGTATTAGCAATATCAAGTGAAATTAACTTGATAATATTTCTTCTACTAAGTGCACATGAATGAAGCATATAACTATATAATAACTAAGGCACTAGATAATCAATTTACATTAGAAACAAGTCCAAGTAGATTTTAAATGTAGTAACAAGATTACCACAATAAATTAGATGTAGTTTTATGTCCAGCTCCAGCTAATCTGGAAGCAGCCACGTAAAGTAGGGTCAGTCATTCTCGATAAAGCTTGCTAACTAAAACAAATCAAAACAATATCCCTCTATGGCACCGCCTCACACATTGAAACGCATTGTTTAGCTAAGCGTTTCACTAGTACTACGGCTTTGTGCTTGAGAGCGGTGTTCGCTACTTTGTGTTTCTATTCACGGAGCCAGGGTTGTGTTGAAGTATTGGATTCTTTTTTCAACATGCACAGAGAAAAGAAAACAACCACAGAACAGCAAACTAGTATTGTGAACTTTCTGTTGCATCTACGAATCAGATTCATTAACCCAAGACCTAGTCTCGCAGAATCAGCTTTTCATTACGGAAATTCTGTGACACAGCGCTGGCTAACTGCATCAGTATCCACCTACATATGTACATGACATACAACGTATTTTGGTACCACCACCTTCATGCTAAACCTGTAGGCCATATACCATCAATATACATTTACCTCAGTACTATGCATTGCTGGTACCTCTACCCTGAGGCAGTCAGGTGGTTTGGTTTTGGCTAACTAACCCTTTACCTTGTAGGACTTTCACCTGCGCAACATGTGGGGTCCTCATGCCTTTCCTCTGTGTCCCTGTAGGCTAATTAGCAACTACATTGACCATAGACGCCTTGACCGAACATGGAACCCTGAATACAAATCAGCAGGGAAGCTGGACAACACTCCCATCAAGAGCAAGGGGACAGGATAGCCTGGCAGTTAGTTGATACCCTCCAAGAAGGTTGTAGGTTTGATTCCCAATAAGACACAAAAATAAGAAAATTAAGTCTTTAACCCTCATCATTTTCTGTCTCTATGTGAATAGAGAAAACCACTGGCAGTGCCTAAAACATTATCGAAATATGGAATGTATTAGCCAACCTTGACCAAAATTGACATGTTGAAAAGTTGTAAAGCTGTTGTTAATGAAGAAAAAATAAAAATAAAAACGTTTTGGTGGCTTAACTGTTGTTAACCCAAGGGAAGCAGACCCCCCTGACCCCCCTATAAAAGGATTAGTCCCCCTATTCATGAATGTCTGGTGACATCCCTGACATCCGTCAATAATTTGATGCTAAACCTTGAGAGACCAATAGGGGAAAAAGTACTTTAGAGAAATAATCGGTCACGTTATAACGACACACAAATGAGCATTCCGGGCCTGCAAGAGTATCGATCTTTGGTGCAACAGCAACGCGACGCAGCCCTGACTAGACATTCTACCAGGCAAAAAAATTGAGGTGAGTGAGCCAGCAAGAGTTGGTGCAGATAAATAGGTCACTTAATAGGTTGTTTACAGCAGCAATAGGACATGATGCATGATGGGAGCAGGCAGTATGGGGGTCCTCTGCGGCCCTGGTACACCGCAGCTGCAGCTTCTAAACTAGTGCATGAGACACAGTGCATGAGACGTAGACAGTCTCAGATATGTTTATTTTGCTTTAACAACATAAAACAGAATGATTTTCAGAGAATGTTAAGAGAAGACATTGATATTTTTCCTTCGCTCCAAAGTGATGTTCCATGAAGTGTTAAACCCTCCAGAATATTTGTTTTTCATAACTGTTCAGACTCCTCCAATGTTTCATTTTTATCTGAATCTAATCTGAATCCAATCTTCCTGACTGATTGTCCACATTATTCCAAGTGATGAGATCTGATCGGTGTATCCACATTAGTTGCCAGAGGCGGGCGTTGTAGTGGGTGAGCGGGGCGTTAGAGAGTGACTATTACCCATGCCTCAATGAGGGCCACCATAATGCCTGGAATAAATAAAAATGTATTTGAATTTGTTTTATTTCTGTGGTGTAGTTTATAGTATTACCTTTAAGTTTTAAAATATATTAATTATATGACGTTTACGCCTTGCATCCATATTATTCGGGAGATGTTAAACTCCAGAGTTGCATTCTAGTCTGGATGGGTATAAATGGAATAGTTTGGAAACAATGACGCAGACACCCCACTTTGCTACCTGATTGGGTCTTATTATCAGTATGTTGCAGATTTATTATAATACCACCCTATTTACTTTGCTACGACTCCCAATCAATGCTTTCTGTTGCCATGACGCCCTATACTCAAGGGTTACTTTAAGTAAAAGTTCCACTTCTTTGTCAGTCCAAGAAAAAAAATATCTGTTCTTATTTTCACCATTGCTGTTTTGTTACAGTTGTAGTAAATGTACTTCAACTGAACATATTGACTAATTGCTTCCTGTTTACACTGGCACACGCATGCCAGTCGACCTTTCTGGTCATGGAATAATGCGCTTCCATGTGTATTAATATGGACAGAGATAAGTTCAGCAAAAAACACTTTGTTTTAAAATTCCGTTTTAAACTAAAATGTAGATAACCTAAGTAATTAGGGTCATTAATAAAAAACCTGATTTTTGGAAGTTTTAAATGTATGGCATATGATCGGATTCCAATAGGATAGGCGCATATATCAGACTATTATTATTAGACTCACTTTATTGTCAACTCCTTGAGGTCGGCCAAGTTGCCCATGACTGCGTATTATTATAGTTTCCATAACTCTGAAGTCGTTTGAGATATCTAGACAGACTGTGCAAGATGTTACCACTAAGTAAAGTAAAATATGTTTATATTTATATATATGAACCAGTATATTATATATTCTAACCAGTTACACAGAAGCAAAGTAGAATCACCCACTTTGTCGCTTGTGCAATTAATCATTGTATGATTGTGATTAGATCTTGATATCTCAACGCATGCCCTTCGTGGTACAGGTCTGATTCTAGCCTATAGCCTATGGTAGACAGTTCCCCATTGCTTTCTTTGAACTGGCTACAACTATACTATCAGTCGGATTAAGAGACAAAACGATATTCATGGATGGCCAAATGCACTTGTTGAAAATAAAGTACACACACACACACACACATGCACATGCACGCACGCACACACATATGTATTTTATTTGTTTAGTTTTTAAGAACAAACAACAATATTCCAAAATAGGGTTTGTGGATAATAAACAAGATAACACTGTGTGTGTATGTGTGTGTGTGTGTGTGTGTGTGTGTGTGTGTGTCTGTGTGTGTGCGTGCGCTCATGCACACGTTCACATTTGAGAAAGAAAAAAATAATAATTAAATGGTAATAGATGCAGATGAATCACGTGAACATAATCTCGCTGCATACGCTGACCAGATGTGACATTTACACCATGACAGCAAATGTGACGCTATCAATCTCACACACGCGGTACACAAGTCTGAATACACTGTGACTGTCATTGTTTGCCTTGATGTTGTCACAAATTCTTTGACATCTACTTTCAAGAGACAAAAAGCGCAAAACATCATTTTTGAAAAGGAAAAAATAACTGCTGTTATGTGGCCCTAGTTCTACAGTTTTTCATTTGCTTTGAGAGCACATGTATTAATTTTCCACTGTCAATTTTGTATTTATTTTATTTTTTTGGAGACTGGGCATAGTCAGAGAGCAGCTGTGAATTTCGCTTTGTGGAGGTGGTCTCTGATTCATGGTTTTACATTTTGCATTGTTCACGGTTGTCTATATTATTAGGCTGCTTTTGGCCAATACGTTTTCATACATTTATTTTATTATAAATCTTTTGAAGCATTAGATTAGTGTCAATCTCATAAAAAGTCAGTCCCAATATGGATAATTACTCCTTGACATTTGTCCTTGAGTTCATCCAGTATCTTAATCCAAAAACCTAATGTGATTCACACTGCATTATATGCAGGTTCAGAGATAGCCTTTCCTCTCCCTGCCATTGATTCACCCCCTGTTAGGTATTTAACACCTGAAACATTAGCACAAAAGAACACAGGACAATCCATTTGCCATGTCAGTCACACTACAATTATGGATTGTTCAGCGGCCCCTACAAAAACACCAATTACTTTAAAGGAGCCTCTTCTTGCTGTTTGCGAGAAACCAATTTCAGAATATAATTAATCTTAATGGAGAGATGTCTTTGGTGTTATTCAGTGAACGCGAACAACTGGTGGTAAAAACCTTATTGGGAAGGGTTCCACAGATACATGTAAATTGGCCTGTTTCAATTCTGTTCACATCCAGAATAAATAACATCTTCATGGCATCCTTGACCATAGATCTGAACTGACTAGAATTACTTGAATTACTTAAATTCATTTATCATAATCTCTAAACTAAATCATAATCAAAATCTCTAAACTAAGTTTTAACTAACGTTTTGTGTTTTCAGTTCTGGAAACTATAAATAGAATAAAACCACCATGCCACCAAGCTAGTAAATAAAATTTTAGTTTCAAGATTGATACAAGGATTGTTCGATTTCTTTTTTAACAATCTCACTTCTAACATGAATAATTATTTTAGAAATATGTTTATTTTACGAAGCTGGTGGATTCAGTAAAAAGCTGGAAAAAGAAACGAAAGGTTTTCTTTCTATAAATACAGGAAACCCCGAACTATCTGATTGGCTGACAGAAACAGGAACTAGAGTCGATCTGTTGTTGCTGTCATCTGACTCCTGGTATCCACCCTAGATAAGCACTACGAGGTAACATGGCTCACAGAGTTGAACGTGTACGTATATCAGCGATGTTTTGGCTGATATTGATGTGTTGCATAACTTCTACGGAAGCATACGACGCCGGGGATGCCGTCGTCATATTGCTGGGCACCGCCATCTCTGTGGTGGGCTTTTGCGCTTTCCTCGGTTGGTACGCACGGAGAAGAAACGGACAACTCTAGCAGATATGCTACTCTGTTGGGTTTTCATGTTTTGTGTGTCCTGCAATGTTTCCCTGGTCCCACACGTTACAAGATAACATGTTATGTCAACGATGTGACATTGACATTACTTACTGGAATCGTGCCTTAATGGAAACGACGTGGCAAAGAATACGACAACCACCAGGAATGGCGATTGAGGACAAAAACAGGACATTATAATACAGGAAGTCTTTGTTATGCACTGTATGCACCTTCACTGACCAACAACAGACAAATAATGTGTTAACCTGCAATGCTGACAAGTTTTCCATGTTGGGGAGTTTATTTGTTGTTGTTTTTTTTCAAAATGTGCTTTAAAATTCTGCCCAACTACATTTTTTTTATGTATGTGATTAACTGAGGCTACATATGTCAATAATAAAGTATAGATTCATGAGTAATAATAGGCCTACAATGCAGGTGTCTTTATTTCAATTCATGTTTGCATTAAATGTGGTTTGTTGTTTTGTTCTTGTAAAGGGAAATGTCATATTTATTACTATGGGGTTGTGTTGTATAAATAATGAAACCTTTTTATTCAAAAGCCAAATAGATTTTCTTTGCCCGTTGACTCTTGTTTGGTGGAGAGGATGATTGGGGTCTGAAGAAACAAGACATTGACACTTTATTAATTTAACAAACAAGAGCGCCAGTAGCGTGTGGAAGACGTCTCCTCCTCATGCTGGTCACCATGGTCACACACTGCTGGGATGGCATCCCATTCTTCAACCAGCACTTGTCTCAAGTCAGCCAACGTGGTTGTGTTAGTCACTTTGTAAAAAATGATGTTTTGATGTTGCTCGGTAAAGGGAAGTTTGGGGTCCCTTGCTGAAGCTGCTGCCCCCGCGACCCGACTCCGGATAAGCGGAAGAAGATGGATGGATGGATGGATGGACTTTGGAAAAAACGGCATGCCCAAGCTGATCCCAGAAGTGTTCACAAATGCAGGTCAACACTCCGCTGAACATGGTCACTCTGAGGAATGCCATGGCCTTCAGTTGGTAAGAGAGGCTGTACACACTCATTACTGGCGATGACATGGTAATGGGGCTTATTTACATTTACAGCCGTGGTTCTCAACCCATGTTAGGGGGAGCCACATTACACTGCTCCAACACACCTGATTTAAATGAATGGGTTGTTAAATAACTCACAGAAGCCTGGTAATGACACAATCATTTGAATCAGGTGTGTTGGAGGTGCAAGGACACATGATCTAGAGCAGAGGTATTCAACAGGGGGTCTGGGACCCCTAGGGGATCCTCAGAGGTACTGCAGGGGGTCCTTCAAATTATTTGATCCCAATTGTATTTTTTTCAGAGCGTTGTCTAAAATTACACGTCACACACATTACTGTTGGCCATGACCATACTCTTCATGGTCAAGTGAGGGATGCTTGACCATGAAAAACTTTCAAGACCTCAGAGTAAAACGTGGTGGTAGTGGGGGTCCCCAGGGTCCCCAGAACCACAGTAGTAATCGAGTACCACTGTCCTAGACAGCTCTTGGCAAGGATAGTGTTTTAGTGGTGTCTTGGCCTAATTGGAATATAAGTGAACCCTTGTTGTCAAGGCTGACATTTAAATAATGCCATGAGGTAAACAGCGTTGGCTACTATGACAGCACTAAAAGTGGTATACAGTAAAAGCCAAGATGACTATAACAAAGGAGGAATCATTTTGATAACCACATGTCACATGGCCGCTGACTTTCTTATACTGTATTTATCTTGTCTAGTAGGCAATTTCTTTAAAAGAAAAGAAAAGAAGACAATGAATGTGTGTGTGTGTGTGTGTGTGTGTGTGTGTGTGTGTGTGTGTGTGTGTGTGTGTCATTTATAAATGAATGAATCTGTTCACTTGTCAGGTTGCCCATAACAACTTGTCTCTATACATGATTCAAACATCAAGCATCAATTTATCATGGTGTCAGGGCACAGAAAGTATGTGTACACTGTGCTTGTCAATAAAAAGATGTTACCAAATGTAACCCTTGTTGTTCAAATTTACATTCACCTTCATTTTTGCGGGCACCTAAATACCCTTACAAGTACCCTAGCTATAGAACAAATAATTATGCAACCATTACACTTAATATTAGTTTATAGACTACTCTTCCAATTATCGTGTGATGATGGCACACACATATTTGCTACTACAGCCGTTTAATGTAATTATACCGGCTTGTCTTGTCTTGAACTAGCTGAACTACTACTGTATGAGGCTAATACCACATAGTCTAGTCTGCTGATGCTGGGTAGATGGGCGACAATGAAAAAGAGGCAGTGATGCAGCCCCCTTTGAGCAGATATTACCGTGAGAGACGAAGCTGCGGCTGCAACAAGAGACAAGACGGGTCTTGGATCACAAATAGGGTACCTAGTGCGCATGCCCAGCCTGCTCGTTTACTGTATATTCACCGTGGAGAAAAAAGGGCAGGCAACAAACCAAGGTTTTTAACAGCAAACGGACTCCTGCAATGTAAATAACTTACAAGAAAACAAATCGGGATTATCAACAGGTAGGACTTTGGTTTATCTTTTGGGTTTCCGTGTGATTCGCCCTTGTCTTGAATGTCTGCGATTCGAGTGAATTAGCGGACACTTGTCTTATTCTGTCTAATGGACGTGCGGATTCTACACCGACGCGTATGCTTCATCCAACAATACCGTTTCAGATGCAACGGCAGTAATGTATCCAGCAATACGTGACAAAAATATAGTTAGCCTACATCCTGACAAACGCGCGTAAAAATCCCAATCCCATAACAATTGGATGACGCGTAAAAACGCAAAAATGTGCAAATATATACGGTTTCATGGTATGTTTTGTAAATCACACATTGTCAGCTAAATAAAAGCGTAGCTAGTAGGATTGTCAGTGTTTGTTCCCATAACCTATTTCGAAGACGTCTGTCCCATTTTATAGGTGTTTTAAGTCTAATCTGACACTATTGCAGTGTTAATGAAAAGGCGGTTTCGTGAAATCTCACGCGATTTTTATCTGTATTATAATACACTGCAATAAAAGACGAGTTTCGCGTTTGAAGGAATAGCTGGCTCAATAAACACCCTAATAAGAACAAGGCTTATTAACGTCAGACTCGTAATCCAGTCGACCGTTAATCAAACAAAACATGGATGCTTTACATGAGCACGGCCATACATAAAGGCAGGGCGAGTTTATTCGAGGCATCTTTTGGTAATATAGCCTATATCCGTCATCTGCTCTGCTAGGGTGTGATCGAGATGCTTTTGAGTACAAATGTTTAAATGTCTGAATCCATTTCAAGCCCTATTCCGCGTACAAATTCAACATCGAGTCCCAGCCCTTTTGTTTTATTCTCGCCAGACACCGCATCGTCTGTAAAGTGTCTCGACGTTTGTCTTATTATGGTGTTCGGTTAATTCTGACGCTCTATTAAAAAAAAACAAAAAAAAAAACGTTATTGTAACGAGTATTGATTTAGTTTCAAGTGAATAACCTACAGTAGGCCCACCTGCTAGCGGCTCGATTGTAAACGGGATGGACGATCTATAGGGACAAAAATGTTGCCTTAAATATATTAACTGTTTAGATCCAACCTACATTGATCAAGTTCAGGTAAAACAATGCAGCTGGTGTGTGTCAGATGATGTGGAAGCCTGTATGGCATTTTTCAGGGGAATTTCTTTGTTTTGTTTAGGTGTGATGATACAAAGCAACAAAGGATGTCTTAGAGGAGAGGTCTCCTATACGCCTGGAAACCTCTTCAAAGCACACCGCCAAATGGATCTATCGCCTCCCCTCGCTGCCTCCAGATCATCATGATCCTTGGCTGACGCCATCCTGCTATCTTTATGATCCCTCCTCCATCTATGGCGAACTACAGCCATGCAGGGGACCACACCATCTTGCAGAATGTCTCTCCGCTCGCTACGTTCCTCAAACTGACCTCCCTGGGCTTCATCATCGGCGTCGGCGTGGTCGGAAACCTCCTGATCTCCATCCTGCTGGTGAAAGACAAGAGCCTGCACCGCGCACCTTACTTCTTCCTGCTGGACCTGTGCGCCTCGGACATCCTCCGCTCGGCCATCTGCTTCCCGTTCGTCTTCACCTCCGTCAAGAATGGCTCGGCGTGGACCTACGGCACGCTCACCTGCAAAGTGATCGCCTTCCTGGGCGTCCTGTCGTGCTTCCACGCGGCGTTCATGCTGTTCTGCGTCAGCGTGACGCGCTACCTGGCCATCGCGCACCACCGCTTCTACACCAAGCGGCTGACCTTCTGGACGTGCCTGGCCGTCGTGTGCATGGTGTGGACCCTGTCGGTGGCCATGGCCTTCCCGCCGGTGCTGGACGTGGGCACGTACTCGTTCATCCGCGAGGAGGACCAGTGCACGTTCCAGCACCGCTCCTTCAGGGCCAACGACTCGCTGGGCTTCATGCTGCTGCTGGCGCTCATCCTGCTGGCCACGCAGCTGGTCTACCTCAAACTCATCTTCTTCGTGCACGACCGGCGGAAGATGAAGCCCGTGCAATTCGTGCCGGCCGTCAGCCAGAACTGGACCTTCCACGGGCCGGGCGCCAGCGGGCAGGCGGCCGCCAACTGGCTGGCCGGGTTCGGGCGGGGCCCCACGCCGCCCACCCTGCTGGGCATCCGGCAGAACGGCAACGCGGCGGGCCGCCGGCGCCTCCTGGTCCTGGACGAGTTCAAGACGGAGAAGAGGATTAGCAGGATGTTTTACATCATGACCTTCTTCTTCCTGGCGCTGTGGGGGCCCTACCTGGTGGCGTGCTACTGGAGGGTCTTCGCCAGGGGGCCCGTGGTCCCCGGGGGCTACCTGACGGCAGCCGTGTGGATGAGCTTCGCCCAGGCCGGGGTCAACCCCTTCATCTGCATTTTCTCCAACAGGGAGCTGCGGCGTTGCTTTAGCACCACGCTCCTCTACTGCAGAAAATCCAGGTTACCAAGGGAACCCTACTGCGTTATATGAAGGCATTGCTGTGGGCATCTACCCCCCTCACTCCTCCCCCTCTCCCCCCTCACCCCCTCCTTCCTGTTCAGCCTCTCCTTCCCCTCCTCTCCCAGTATCTCTTATTTCCATGATTGATCTTGAGCCGGGCTCGCAACCCGTTGTACAGCTCACTCTCGTTCTCCACCTAGCCGACCTTCATCCTCTGGTGGTTCTCGTCCTCCGTGTCCTCCTCGCCCTTGTTTCCAAAGGTGGAAGTTGGAGTGTCAATCATGAGGCTCTGTTGGGGTCATTTTTCTAGCGTGGAGGCGGGAGGGAGTAGAGATGCAGGTTTGGTTGCTCTCCTGGTGTTTATGTTCTAGTAAACAAATGCCCCCGGACGGCCGTGTCCACGCAGAGAAGCTAAAATATGGAGAAGGAAAAAAAAAAAGATTTAAGATTGATCAGAACCGTGAAAAACAAAGGACTGACCTCTTTGCTTTGGATATTTTGACGATGCGTATTTCTGTGAGGTATGAACAACATAAAACCATGAAAATAAAATGTAAAATAAAAAAACAGAGATGATTACCTCTCAAGGAATCACTGGAGATGTTTTACATTTTAAGGGTTGCACTAAAAAGGAGATGTAAAGCTTTTTTTGATCAACAGTTGCATTGCAAAGACTTTTTTTTTTTTTTTTTTTTTTTTCTCCTAACCTAAACAATGAATGCTTTAATTTGCAACAGACTTCACGATCGCTGTAAGTAAAGCAAATCTTGGTGACTATTGGAATACTCCGTCACAAGAGGATAAAAATGGTTTTAATGTAAGTGATACCTTTTTTCATTTTCTGGGCAGGGCTTAACAATGGGGATTTAAAATGTGTGGTTTTGAAGTTGCAACTTAAAACTTTAGAAAATATTTCTTGTAGTTTTGCGATCCATATGTCCCCCATTGTCTGGCATTGTTATTTTCGTATATCGCCTTTTCCATAAAAAAAGGAAAAACCAACAAAAAACAGGAAAACATGGGGGGGGGGGGGGGAGAAAAAATGTACAATGTTTGGATTTGAATTATGTTGCTTTTGAGAACAACCTTGTGCTTAAAAAAAACCCACAGTGACAAAGTAATTAAATGTTTCATCATACCTGAACACATATTGACATATTGTTGACAGTATTGCTAATGCCACTCCGGTCTTTTTGCCTTAACGGTTATGATATTGTCATTGTTTTCTTTGCTCTTTAAAAGGTCAGTTTGTTTGTTCATTTATTTATTTTTTATTTTCTAAGCAAAGGGAGTGTTTTTTATTTTCTCAAAAGTGCATGTCCATTTTTAAAACTGATCCACCACATGAGCATTACAGGCCATCTACATGCAGCTTGTTTGCTAACACGGAGCGTGTGTGTGTATGTGTGCGCGCGCATATGTCAATGGGTGTATGTTTCTGCGTGCGTGCGTGTGTGTGTGTGTGTGTGTGTGTGTGTGCGTGTGTTAGCAGTATACTGACAAAACAACAGTCACTTCAAGACCAGAGCCTTAGTATTAAATCTTGCACAATTTGTAAAAAAGTTTAAATTATTACAAAAAAACAAAACAAAAGGTAAATAATAAATTGAAGGCACACTGTCTTGTTTCTATTATACCCACATGTGTTCTCTGCTGATTGTTTTCAAGAACCTTTTTCTCTTATGGCCATTTTAATATTTATTATGTATTCTTTTTTTGTATATTATAGATGGATTGTGAATAAGTGTGAGTCTTTCAGTTTGAAGTCCCGAACGTGAGTACAGTTTCAGTTAGGATTGCATTTGCTGAAATTTAACTGTGTAATCTGTTGCTTACATTTTTGAAAATAAAAATTTTCCATTTTGCAAAATTGTTTTATCCATCATTAGCAGAAATCATATGCTCAGAGCAAATTAGGGGTAATGTGATAGAAACATAGGTTGTTTATTTCATGGTTATGTTCAGAAGTGATGTGATCGTTGGTTGGGTTTTGGTCATTTTGTTATTTTGGCTGACACCATAAAGAGGTAATGCCGTGACTGCTCACAATTCAAAGGGACTTGATCAGATAATCAAAGGTAATTGAACAAATCCTCTAAAATATTAGTGTGTGTGTTTCACAGGATGCCTTTTATTATTATTATTATTATTATTATTATTATTTGGGTGGGAGGGCCGTTGAGTCGGACATGCCAGAGTTCAAGTAGCCTGGTAAAATGCTCCTGGTTTTGCAAGTTGAATCCATTTAGACATCAACGGTGGAGGTGGTTTCAATCAAATCGTGAGCAAGTGATTGAAACACTTTCAACTAATCAGAACAACAAACGCTGATTGTTAAAGTACGTTTCTCGAAGATGATTCGACCACATTTGGACCCGCGTAGGGATGCGTTTGTGAACAGCGGCATTTAATTTATGAACTACACGTCTGGACGATGATTGTCTCGATGGTGCCTTACCTAGGTTGGAGGGTTCTGACACTTTACTGATGAGCAAAGTGGAGTAAACCATAGAGAGAGAACTTGCAAAACATGGATGACAATTACCAGCGTTCAAGTTAAGACTAGGTTGACCTTGGTCCCAGGGAAAGGCACAATGTAATGAATGACTCATTTCATGACAAATGTATTTCCTAAATGTACTGTACGCGTTGTCAAGAATGCTCGCTGAACCTCCCTCCATTGCAGTTTTCACTCAGCTGACCTTAAAATTGCATAGTACTGTATTGTACAAATATACAGTGCCTGCTACACTACAGTACACCAGTCTATAGCATGTTAGAATTAGGTAATTATGTTTCAAGCTTTCATTTATATTTGTCAAACGCTTTCCCTACAATTCAGGGATGAGACTTGTATTTTAAAAGATGAAAAGGTGGAAATGATTCTCTGGGAATAACACTGTAGTCTCGATTGCTGTATATATTTTCTATTCACCTATTATTATGACAAGGGCATTGAATAGCAATAGAAACACTATAATTGACACTTCTTGTAATTTGTATGTCTGCTTTGGACATTCAGGTAATGTATTTTTTGGAACATGGAGCAACTTGCAGCTGTCCTATTTAACCCACTAAAAATAAACTTGCTAAGTAATTACCTTAGCCTAGTTGCCTGGAAACACAAGATATGGTCTTGGAATGGCTTGTAAACAGCGTAGCTATATTGAAGACTCTAGGTGACTGTTAAGGGTCCAGTTCTATTTCAAGTGAATTTCAGACTTGTTTTGAACATTGATCATCCCATTTGAACCCAATCAGATGTTTGAATGTGGTTAGCATGCATTTCATTGTTAATATTCCATGTACAGAATTCAGATACAGTATTATTCACAAAAATCACATTTGTAAAATCATAATGCCATGTTTTGTGTTTTTCATAAAATTGTAAGATTTTAGGTTTTGCTGAAGTGTCTGCTGCTTTTGAATGTTAATTGGTCCTATGAGGGAAAATATCAAATACAGGTGGCCTGGTTAAAATCTTTTCCCTTTTATTTATGTACAGTATTTATTTATTTTTTCTTCTGCAGACACGCTTTAATGTTGAACGGTTTCCCACACTTTTTCTGTCCCCCAAGAAACATCAAGTAACATGGGCTTTTTCAAGGCGATTAAGCTGTCAGTTGTATCTGATCGGGAAGGGGGTCTTCTGTACAACGTTTGGATGAGGACAGAAAGGCGATATATGTTGTTTAATACTTCTCCAGAGCGACTTTTCATTTCAAGATCACAGGATGTTCTATGTGGCTCTGTTTGCCAATGATTAACACAAACCTCCATGATTCATTGTTACATTCTTAGTATCTCTGTGGGATATATCGCACACACGATTTCTGGCTTCTAATAGACTGCCAATGGGGCTTGGAGAGAAACCTGATCATACCCCGAGCATCATTTGCCGCATCTGATTTAAATAAATACCATCTGTTTGCTGAGAAGCATTGGCTTTCTTATTAAAGTAGGGTTACTGCATCTAATGTGATTGTGAGCCTTTTTGCACTCTTGAGCGTTTTCTGTTTGTACTGTATAATGCATGCCAGACAGACCTTGATTTAAATGTGGAAAGCGTGCTCCTACGTGAAAGGCTACTTTTGGACTGGAGAGGACTCCATCTTCTGACAGGCTGCTCTGAAAAACAGGAACAACTGCACTCTGCCTTTATCCGCTTCGCATATATGTTTGATATGTATGTCACGCTGTATATTCCATGTTACGCAACGCCTCGCGTGTTCGAGCGACCAGTGTTCATTCCGCAGAACCATTGGGTTGCATTTGTCATTGTTTGGTTGTTGTTATTATTTACGGTTGTGTGGATGCTTGTATGGAGAAGCTTCCCTTTAGCGCTTCTACCAATTGTTTTCACACGAAGCCCCCTGTAGCGTTGGGAGATGACATTTCATTACATGGCTGTCATCAGGGGCATGCCATATAGCCAGACAGGCTTTGGTGAAAGTGACTGCCGGCTTGTTCAAGTCGGCAGTGGCACAGAGCTACGGTAGTTCTCTCTAATGGCGTCCTGTGGCTGCGGGACTAATGTGAAGCCACAAAATGATAGTGACATCACTTTATTGTGTGCTTTTGCATGTGCCTGTGTGCGTGGGTGTGCGTGCGTGTGTGTGTGCGGGGCGGTGGGCAGGTGAATGCAATGTTGCATTGTGTTTAGGCATGATTGGTTTCATTCTGCTTTTGCACATTATCTTTGAAAATAGCAAGCCAGCAGGAACATCTAAAACATATGGGATGGTGTTATCATATCCTTTTACTAACATTGTTTGTTTTTCCACTCCAAACAGGGTGTCATTTTAAATGTTTGTAGGTGTGTAGTAGTCATTTTGCTTGCTCTGACTCTGCAATTAGCTTCGGTAATCAGTAATATTTTCAAGTACAATGTATTCTGATTGGCTGAAAGTGGTCCAGTCACTTGCTAATGATTTGTGCGACACAAATTGATTCCACCTGAAAATCAGGACGGTCTTACTACTTTTTCACCTCAACATATGATAACTGTGTTGATATATGTGGTGCCATAGACACTGTTTTGTGAAAACAGATACACTTGAACATTGAACATCGCTTGATAAGATCAGATGGAATAGCACAGTTGAGTTAGCATGCAGTAAGACGGCCCTCCTATAAAACGGACAATAACGATGATTTCCTTTCCCTGGAGGAAAAGGCCTCAGAAAAAAAAGATGTGGCTGTCAAACTGACGGCTATTACGGCGCAGCGCCGACCTCTGAATACCAATGTATTGATGATACGCTTGGACAAATATTTGCACATGGCTGAAGGAAAATGCCTCAACAGAAAATACATGTCCATATGTCTTCAGCCCCTTTATGCTTCTGAAAAGAAACCCGGCCCTTTAAATATTAACTGATCAGATCACTGGTACAGAGCTTCAAAGGTTCATTCCTGAATACTTAAATTGTCCCCGTCCCCCAAATAATGGCAGTTAAAATGAAGGTATAGGATTTTTGTCTTAATATATTGTACAGAATGGCTGGCGTGTTATATTCATGTAAACATGTTACAGAACAACATGCATTAGAACGAACCACATTTGGAAAAACCTCTGCTTTTTGATGAACTTGTCTATGTCACATGTCACGTTCCATATGCTGACATTACATGCTGTAGGAGTCATAACATGTCCCCTACCTCCTAGTGGTATATCTGATAGGAATTATACATTGTAAGATGGTTTGATATGTGATACTGTAGGTATACATTATGTAGTGGTTTGATCTGTAATAGGCCTGCATCATAGAGTATGGTGGTTTCATGTAGACCTGCAGTGCATAATGTAGTGGTTTGATATGTGATAGAATACTAATATAGTGGTTTGATATGTGATAGGTCTACATTATAGTGTTTTTATATGTGATATACCTTCATTGTGTAGAGGTTTGGTATGTGGCTTTATACTGTATGTGATAGACCTATTACATAACACAGTGGCTTTATACTGTATGTGATAGACATAATACTTGTAGTGGTTTTAAACCTGCATCAAATGTTTTGATATGTGATAGTACATCTTGTAGTGGTGTTATACTGTATGCGATAGATGTCACATAGAGGTTTCATATGTCATAGTTCTAGTTCCACCTGTGAGGACTGTTTAGGTATGAATTGAAACTGGAACTGCTTGTTTTATTAAAATGTTTTGTATTTTTTCTCCACATTATATTATATTGTCTGTGTGTTGTTGGGAGTCAGAGGGGCTTACAGATCATGGTTGGAGGCCCAGTTAGTATGTACCACATGTACAGTGCATGACAGCGATAGAGTGACATGGAGAGAGCCTTAATCCTCCAACGAGGATTACCCGTGTCTTTCATGCCAGATTAAAAGGGTCCCATGATACCTGCCGTGCCGGCCACATGCAGATGGGGGGGGGGGGGGGGGGGGTGGGGGGGGGGCGGGGCGCG
>JAODLL010000016.1:545224-558960 GCA_026546735.1 Forbesichthys agassizii
GGATTTAATCTTAGCAATATTTCTCAGATGAAAGAAGCTACATTTGACAACAGAACTTATTTGTTTGTCAAATTTGAATGCAGAATCAAAGATAAAACCTACATTTCTTGCATGGTGGTGCACATTTGCAGACAATGGGCCTAAATGGTCAGCATAGCCCTCAATGGATTTGGGGTTGCCAAATATAATAACCTCCATTTTACTTTCATTAAGTTGGAGAAAGTTGTTTGCCATCCAGCACTTAATATCATCTAGGCAGTCAAAAAGAGACTTAAGTGAGTTTGTGTCACCAGGCTATAAAGGTAGGTATAGCTGTGTATCATCAGCATAACAGTGATACGATATATTATGTTTCCTGAGAATGAAGCCCAACGGGAGCATATACAAGAAAAGAAAATTGACCCAAGGATTGAACCTCGATGTACACCACATGTGATAGCTGCTGAAGATGAGTAGATATTTCCAATATTAACAGAGAATGTTCTGTCTTTTAAATAAGAATTAAACCATTGAAGGCACCTTGGATCCCAGCCCCTTGCTGGAGGTGATCCAGGAGGATATCATGGTCAACAGTATCAAAGGCCGCACTAAGGTCAAGTAGGACTAAAATGGCACAATTTCCAGAATCACAGAACAGCAGCAGATCATTCAGTACCTTTAGAAGTGCTGTTTCTGTACTATGACGCACTCTAAAGCCTGATTGGAAATTGTCCAACAAATTATTCTCAATTAAAAATTAGGAGAGCTGAGAAAGAACCACTTTCTCCAGTAATTTTCACATAAATTATCATTTAGAAAATGGCCTAAAATTGTTACAATCTGTAGTGTCTAGATTGTATTTTTTATTTAGCAAGTGGTTAGCAAGAATGACTGACTGACCCTGCCTTTAACTAAAAACACGTGTGGATTCACAGACTAATAGCTTTAGCAGTATAGCTACTGTAGCTATAAATATGAACATGCATTATAAATTTGCGTTAGCTTTATCGAAATTGTTCTTAGATTAATACAAGTTCCATTAAGCTGTCCATAATGCTTTAATGTTGGCCAACCGTGGAGAACAGACTCTGCTGAAAGCTGTATGTGTTAATGGAGACAGGAACTTGCTGAATGAAATAGCTCAAAGAGCCAGAGCTGCATTTGAGGGAAGGTTGACATATAGGCTATTATTCGAAGTTCTTAAACCAGTACAAAAAGAAAAAGTACTTTCAGGATTCTATACTTTTCAGTATTCTCATACCCAGTGATTATACTTAGATGGTTGTCAGACGTCCTCTAGCTAGAAGGAAAACACTGATTGCATCAGCCAGCTCCACGCTGGTGAAATGGGCTAATAATGGAGCTCATTTAAACTTATTTTGAAAAGAACACATCAATGCTTTTACTTTGTAGAAGCGAGGGGCATGCTGTCATTGAGTCGCTGTCAATCAGATGTTGCAGACTCAAGGTCAAGCTGGGAGAACAACACCCCTACCCCACCCCCCTCCCACACACACACACACACATACACTCAATGTAATCTGCTCAGCTGGGGGAGGCTGACATATTTCAGGGAGATCACAGCTAAAATCCCACTCATTTCCTGGGTCCGGCTGTCCGTCCATTGGGATCGTCCTGGGTTCCTGCAGGGTGCGGTCGGCCCCTCTGACATGATGCTCACTGGGTTTGGACAGACCGCAAGTCCAGCTCCCACCCTGACCACGTCTCTCTCTCTCTCACTAACTGGCTGGCTGTCTCGCCCATCATTTTTACCTGTGCACGCATAACTGTCTCTCTTGTTCTTATCGCTCTCTCTCTCTCTCTCTCTCTCTCTCTCTCTCTCTCTCTCTCTCTCTCTCTCTGTGTGTAGACGGTCTCATTATGTTGTCACACAGCCTGCTGTTTGAAGTGGTCACTGAAACATCCATCTGTAGGGCTGTAGCTAATGGCAGCCATTAGAGCCATCTACACTTTTTTAAAGCATAAACTAAGTGCAACGCTTGCCTTTTGTTATCATGGCTGTTGCGTAATGGATGGAATTTTTAATTAATGAACGTTTTTCTCATTAAAGCCTAGATTGTATTTTTCGGTGGACATTTGCTGTCATACTGCCCTCTAGAGTCACTCGTCTAAATCGCTAATTCACAACATTTCTAAATTTTACCTTTCATTTGAACTTTCATTTGAACTGTTGTTATTAAGTTTTTCACATTCTTAAAAAGGCATATTTAATCTTTGTAGTGGATCCATCCACGGGATGTTTTCTGGTTCACCTGGCCTGGACAGAATGATTTAATACTCGCTCTGTCCTGTAGCAGCTACCGGAGTCAAAAGTCAACAGGTACAAGTTGGTCTCGTCAATCACCCACTTGTAGATCATCAGGGTGCTCATGCAGAATCCTTTGTGCTCTCGAAATGCCACCCATTCCGGCCAGGGTGGTCAGGGAGGTCGGGCGGGCTCGAGTACTGCGCAATAACGAGAAAGGAATGAATTCTGCTGGGAATCCTAATTCTGGCAGACCGTGATTAATCCCATCAGTAAACAAAGCAGAGGTCATCGTGTTTTGGAGAGCTCCAATTAGAGAGTAATCAGGGCTAATCAGACAAGCTGCAAGGCAGCATCTTGGCGCTTTTCGTCAGTAAAGGGCCCTCTGGAATAGTCTGCTCTCCACACTTATAATAACCGACCCGCACTCTGTGATCCTGTGTTAAGGGAGTAAGAAACAGAAGGAATAAAAGGGGGCTAATTAGTGGCGCCATTCATTAGCGACTGTGTGTGATGTGTACTTGGGTGGGTTAGCGAGTTAGTTGAGTGCCAGGTAATAGGTTGCCTTTGTGTTCGCGAGTTTATGTCTGTGTACACTCTCACGCTTTATATTTGTTAACTCTGCGTACAAGAAAACATTAACATCCCCAATTTCCATTCTAGAAACTGGATAAATTGTTTGATGTGAAACTATAGCGACATTTCAGTCCATTCCATTTCAGGAAGACTAATTACACACATCCTGGGTATAGGGATTACATTATCCCGCCCTTATTCAGGCTCAACCAATCAAAGCTGCACACATCCTCAAATATCTCTATATTAAAGTATATTGTGTGTTTCACTTCATATGGCACATGTTGTACCCCATCTCTACCAGTATCAACGTTCTGGCCATATTTATACAGTAAAAATATTATCAGTGGAGTCCTAAAGCCAAAATTCTTTGTACTGATTCACTGAAATTGTATTGGCCAGTCCACATATTGTGTAATCCTAACATCAGCCCTACAGTAACAAGGATGTAATACTAACAACAATATCAAATGCACAGTTCTAACACTGCTCAGTTTAGACATTGTTTTTGTGCGTTTATTAATCATTCTGTTGTTGTTACATATACCAGGCTTTTAATTTATTCTTTAGTATTTTATTTTGCATTGTAATTGTCGGCAAAGGATAAATGTAATTGTTTAGGAAATCTTTTATCTTTACAAATAAAACAACTAAAACCAAATGACACCAAGCAGCAAGAAAGTATAACATGAAATCAGTTTATATAATCAATGTTACAACTGTATTTGTGTATGTTGAATGTGAGCCATGAGGAGTTGTGGGTATTGGCAGTAAAATGCACAAATGTGTTCATCTCTCTCTCTTTGTCTCTCTCTCCACGGGGGCATCACTGTGATTGGACCGCGGGGAGCCCTAATCAAGTCTCTGGAGGCTATTACAGCTGCCGTTGCAATGGGCTGTACACAAATGCGAGGCAATGTCCCTTCTGGGCTGTCAAAGCAACAGTGATCTAGGGCCTTGCCCACAACCATTACCTGTCTCTGTCTGTTAGGAGACATTTATAGGCCTTGGAGCGTCTTGCCATAATGAGTTTGTGTTTATTGCTAACATGTTGCCAGCAGAAATGACAGCCCTTAAGTGATTTGTGAGTTTTAATTCAAACACCTGGCCCTTCTGATTACCTAATGTCCCCCATATACACATGTAGGTCAATTGTGTGTTAGGAGACTTCTTGGAGTGAGTCGTAGGTTAGCAATAAAGCTGTGGCCTGTGATAACCATTAGCCTAGTTAGCTCATTATCCCCACTATATGGTTCAAGTGAGTCCTGAATGTCGGGGCCATGTTTGCTATATGAGTTGGTGAGCATTGCTGACCAGTGTTCACCACCTGACAGAGACACAAGTCTCAGAGAGCAGTAGGTAAATCGTTTCAGTTGTAATCCTGAGAAGGAGGGTCATTAGATGATCCGTTATTACTGACACAGTGACTTCTTTTCATGCGTAGTCCCTTTAGTGGCTTTCCTCAGATGGGGTTCACTCTGTGCAGGTAAATTGTTAAATTCACATTGTTTTACAATGTGAATTATGAAAGAAGAAATAATAAATAACAAATATATTTTTTCTGGCACTCTGTACTATTTCTTGTTATTTTTATACAATGCTTGCAAAATACAGTACAAAAAAAGTGATCCACCCTGGTTGTTTGGGTCTTTTGACAAGGCTGCCTTGCAAGAAAAAGCACCACTGTTGCCCTATTGCCTAAAAGATTGATTAAAGAGGAATGTACCGGTCTCTTGGCTAGCACTGCTTCCAATTAGCATCTAGTTAAGCTATTTGGAGTATAACGCTACTGTGGAATTTGAAGTAAGTCCGTTGGGAAAGCTTTTCTCACAGAGGGAAGAAAGGAATTCTTCCATCCCCTTAATTAAAACATGATTTACACTTAGTCCCAGCTATAAAGTTGCCTTTGATGCATTTGTCAATTAAAAGTAGGCCTAAATCCAATAGAAGATTACATGGGATTCCTTATGAACAGGTTAGTTTCAAGGACGAACCAGATTGAGTTGCAATGTCAGTTACAGTATGTACACAAAACTACACTCACACAATACATGTATTATTTTGTCACTTCTCAATATACCTGCCCCACCATTCCTCACATCCAAATGTCATCATTGCCCACCCCCCACCGGTATTTTACGCTTGAACCAAACTCCTTCATGTAACGGACACAGCTGTTATCAGGCAAATCCCAAGATGAGCGTCAGACAAATTGCTCATGGCCCATTTAAGCCACACCGCCGTCTAAAGACCAATACGGCACTTAGGTCCTATGCACTTCAGGAAATCTCAGCCCAACCGAAAGACAAGGGCAGTTTGGATATTAAGAAGTGAAATGCTTTTAGACAATCACGGGCATAAAAGGACTCCTGCTGTTTTAAAGCTTTTGATGAGGCTTAGAATGGCCGTTGGTTGTGAACACCTAATCGTCTAATTACGGTCTGAGCATAGTGTCCGTCTCGAATATTAGAAAAGCAAATGTGATGTTTTTAGTATTACATCCTTGTAAGGATTACACAATATGTGGACTGGCCAATACAATTTCAATGAATCAATAGGATAAAAAAACGTGAATTATTACAGGATATGAAGAAAAGAATACGATGGCTTTCAGTTTAGTTTAGTTGCAGGTCAGGACAGAAGGGGCGTTAATTTGTTAATGCCTATGTGGCTTTCAATAAGATGGTGAATTTCAAATGCTAGAATTCATTTTTGTATAGAAATAAAGAAAAGTTAAATATTTATTAAGGCTAATTACATTTTAGGCTCTAGAGAAGGTATGATTTAGCACAATATCCAAATGAGCTCCCTTCTGAAATTAGTGACCTTGTGTGTGTGTAGGATTTATCATCATACGGCCTCATTGATTCCTGAAATTTCCTGGTCACAAATGACCTTCCCCCTTTCAGCTGGAGGGTATTGGGTGTAAAATGAAATGGAAATGGTTCACTGATTAAATCCCCTGTTTCACAGAGGAAATAAGAGGAGTGGGCTGCAGGCAGACACAGTAGAGAGCGAGAGAGCGGTTTCTGATGTGTGGGACATTTCATGGCAAGCAAAAACAAAGAATGCATCTTTGCGCTCAAGCGGATAAAAGACAAGCCGAGCAGCTTCGCAATTGACAGTTTATTTAAGAGGCCGTTAACTTTACATACGCTGGTTTCAAAAGAAATATATACGGCGCGTTACATTGAAGACCCCAAGGCGGTGAATTCCCTGTATCCATTCTGTTCCAGATTGAAAAAAAGAAGAGAAAATATAATATTGGCAAAATCGTTGCAATAACTTTTTTCTTCAACTAATATAATTATCTGGACGAAAGAGGGAGAATATGACAGCTTGACCTTTTCAGTGTTTTCATGCTGGGTTTGCATATGGTCATTATTCACGTATGGTAACACAATAGGTAGCGTTCAACATCAGCTGAAGACACTTCAGAAATGTTAATGCAGTTACTGTGTCATAACAATAATACATGGAAATACATGGAAACCAGACCTTTCATAATAAAATAACGGATTAACAATGACTTTACTGTATGGTAACACTTTCTAGGAAGGTCATGTCTGGTATGAACTATACGTACATTTATAATAATATAATGCAAATGTAAGGTATTGGAATAGTTATAATACATCTTACAACTTGTTATATTGGTTTATGCCTGCCTTTGATGTGTTATAATGTTATTGACATTTTTATACTCAGCATAGAAATGCTACTGTATGACATGCTAAAAATCTCTATAATCTATTATTCTGCCTTATGCCATCACAAGTTGTTGCAATACATCAGCACAGTGGCCAGTGTGCATTTGTGATTAGGGTTGGTGGTTAGTGCACTATTCAACCTGGTCAATATAATATCATTTGTTATAACCATTAGTTCAGCCAGGACCACTCAAAATAGGTATTTATATTTCCACAGGGTACAGAACAGAGCAAGCATTACATGACAACACCATGACATTCAGTAAGTCAAACACGGCATGAAAGGTGGAGCTGGGGTGGAGGCAGATTGCATAAATGCTCGCAGAGGAAGCGCGAAACGAGTTTGGCCAATAGTAAGCTTTGCCGTGAGTAGTCTGGTCACTGAGATCGGCAAGCAATGAGATGATTGCCATCAGCTGACGATTGAGATTGGCCTGCCTGAACTATCGATATGCTTGATTTATAATACATTAAATCAACAACGAATAATGCATTATAAACATTTTATACTGTTTAGTAAGTGAGTCACATGTTCTTTTTAGTGTTAAATTATTTATCTTTCATTAACTAAATTATTCAACACTGTTTTTAATGCACAAATAAAATAAATGCCTAGCCATATTTCTAAATGTAATTCTTACCAGTAGTAAAGTTTTAAGCACATCTAATTTAGGTGTAGAAAGTTCATATTTGTACTTCCCTATATATTAACTATCTTTTTTATTTATTTTTATAGTGTACAAGCCTCAAAAGACCAAGGACTTTGAAAACACGGAAAGCAAGGTGAGCTACTGCACATGGAGTTGATTGTGAAGTGTAAATGTGAATATGAAAAATGCTGTATGTACTCTATGGAAACATGCCTTGGAATGTATTTCAAGTCATTTGAAGGAGCATTCAGTGAAAATAGCATTGAATGCCCCTGTGCGCACACCCACACACACACACACACTTGAGTAATATGCTTTTGCAACCTTCACATCGTCTCGAAATTATGGTATGTGAAAAGGAGTAGAGAAGTTTTTTTTTATAAACTGTTACAGCTTTGCCTGACATAATTAAGGCTCATTATTAATTAATAATAATAATAATAATTTTAAGCAAAAAATACTTTCAAGTACCAAACACAGACCTGAAACCTACATTGGAATTCAGAAATAAATGTGTGCATTGCCAAGAACTAACATTGCTTGTCAGAGCTTTCATTTCATGAAGCTCTGACAATAAAAGCACATGAACACGACATACTGATAATTCAGACGTGGGAAGTAGGAGCCTCCAACAAGCGAGTGAATTCAGCGTCAATCCTAGTTGACATCTGACTCTTCCTGGGTTTTGTGTTTTTGGATGATTGGTTATTTTCCATATATGCAGCTCGCTAATCTCAGTGCATGTTCCAGAGTTTCCCCGCCCGTATTTAACCCAAGAAGGGGTCCAATCAGCCAGAATAACTCTCAACACCTGTGTGGGCAGTCGGTGTAAAGCAATTTCCTATTGCTATCAGCTGAAATTGAAATAAATATCACTGTTTTATTGAGGCACATTGCGTCACAAAGGCACAAAGATTGCACTTGTCAATTGTGGCATTATCGCATGCGAATGTCGTCGTGAAGTTGAGAAAATGTGAAGAATGTATCAGTGTGAATGTTTCCTTTTGAAATGATTATCTTATGAGAACAATATACTGTATATTCTGTATAGTGGTGTAGAAATGAGGGTGTATCCCATACTGTACGTCATTGCTTATATGGCAACCCATGGCATCTAAGAGCAGAGAACACACTGAGTCAGCAATGCATGGCGGCCCCATGGCGGAGCTGATTTAAACCGCCGCCGAACCAGGGCTCAACTTTCATTAGCTGTTGTCATTATTCCCTGTCCGCTGTCTGACAGATGGCATTGTGGGATATCGGATTTTATGGCAGGTCATCTTTCATATCCAATTTCTTTTCCCATTTGATGAGAAGTTCTCGCTCCAGTCAAATTCATTTTGCAGTTTGAATATTGATCGTGGTGCGCTCCCCGCCCTCTTACCCAACCTTCCCATTCTCTCTCTCTCTCTCTCTCTCTCTCTCTCTCTCTCTCTCTCTCTCTCCCTCCCTCTCCCCCTCCCTCATTCTGCCCCTTACTGGCATCTTCTGCGAGTCTCTTAAGACTTAATGTTCTCCTGATCTCTGTGCTCAGTCTGGAACACTGATGCTTGTCTCTCTGACGTATGACAGAGGGGCCTGATGAGACTACTTGAGTTAATAGAAGGTGTGGAAGTCCATTCAGAGCTCTGCATTGATCAATTCTCCCGTTTCAAGGTCACGTTAATTATCATCTTTCACCATAATTGCTGTAGGTCACAATTACTAGAGCACACACAATGTAAATAGGCTGGAAATAGTAAAGCAGCTACAACAAGGCATGCAAGGGTGTGCTGAAGTTATGATTCTGCTTTTGACAGAATCCTTTGAGAGTTGTTGAAATTAGCTTTTGCTAGAGTCTGAACTGAACTGATGGCTTTCAAAATACATTCTGTCTCCCGGCGAGGACATTAGGGGTTAAGATTTCTCGGATATGCTGGTCATTCAGCTTTAATTCCCCGTCAGTTTTCGCCGTTTGGCTGCTAGTTTAGAGTACGAGGGTCATTGGTGATTTTCTGACTGTGCAGACAGGGTGACCCAAGGGAAGAGTCCACATGCTTGCTCGGGCCGAACTGACACGGGAAAATGTCTGCCATAATGACCCATTAAAGATTCAGTATTTGGTGCAAGGTGTCTTCAATCTCAAGGAGCGAGGCAACGAGATGACATACCAGTGCAATGTCAAAGTCAAAAAGCTCAAGAAAATGTAGATGAATATGTGAGCTCGACGCACGGGAAATAGAGCGCCTTTGGTGGGAATGGCTTTTGTATCACATTAATGTATCTAATGGTTCATTTCTCAATAACCGGATTTACTAAAATGGCCTCTAATATGACTTGCTGGGAGGGCACAGACCCATTCATTTAAAACAATTTGACCTAGAACCTGCAAGGCATGAAGGAATAAATGTCTCTTGGTGAGATTTGGCCATTTGACAGGTGATCAAACATTACAAAAATGGAAATCTCATTCAAGACACGTTAATTTTGTTACTTTGTGCTCGTCGGACCTAGAAGGCAGGCTGTCACAGGTGACACAAGATGTGCTCAGAATGCTACAACTTTCTTTTTTCCAGTTAGTTTTTCTACCCTGTCAACTTGACGTCCTTGGAAGAATGTCAAATACAAAGAATGCTCTGAAAAAAGAGCACTCCGTCGCGTTTCCCGCCATTGCTTTATAGTGAAAGTTCTGCCTCAGTTCACTATTGCTGTTGTTGTTGTTGTTGTTGTTTGAAATGCAACTGTGGATGGCT
Source organism: Forbesichthys agassizii (assembly GCA_026546735.1). Lineage (NCBI taxonomy): Eukaryota > Metazoa > Chordata > Actinopteri > Percopsiformes > Amblyopsidae > Forbesichthys > Forbesichthys agassizii. The sequence goes on from JAODLL010000016.1 coordinate 555,138, forward strand.
GTAGTGTGAGAGGCACAGAGCGGTGTGAGACTATAAGAACAGTCGGAGGAGGAGGCGTAGACAGTTTAAGCGCTGCATCTCAAACTAAAACATTGTTTTGTACTACAAGGGTAAATTCCAGGCACAGAAAGGAAGGCCCTTTTAAAACACACTAGGTGAAGCCCGCACAGAGGTTGATAATTCAAACCGTATAAATATTTATCTGTGGGCAACCCCATCATTTTCCCATGTGGACAGACAGGCAAAGAGTCAAGTGTAGAATCTCTACCAAGCCAACAGTGCATGAAACAGAGAGGCCTCCTTGGTCCACTGGGGCTTCCCTTGGGCTCAAGCGAAGGTTGGCGACCACAAATAGCAGCGGTGCGGGTGGCTGGGATGGCAGGAGGAATGCCATGCTCCCTTCCTGGGCTATAGAGCGAGACGCCTGGAGCAAACTGGAACCCAGACGGCATCGCTTAGCCAACGATACCAAAGTCCTTACAGGCGAGTTTTGCCACTCGGCAGCCATCTTTGAAACGCCCCGGGCAGTTATTTAGGAAGTCAATGGAGAGAAAGCCATAACAGCCCTTTCAATAGTCACCGGGACATAAACCGGTACAATTGCAAGTCAAATCTGATAATAACCGCTTAAAACGTTTGGTGACTTTCCCCCAAAAAATAAGGTTTAAAAACCCTTTTTACCCCACAGGCTAAACTTGCGCTTTATATGTTTGACTATGTAATAATAGGTATAATGACAGTATGCTGCATTTGTTCTATTTAGAATATTGTTTGCTTATAATTGCTGGTGTATGACCTGTCCAACTACTGACAAATGTACTACATGTAAGTAACTTTGGATAAAAGTGTCTGCCAAATGCTGTAAATGTAAATGTAATTGTAGTGGAATGTCTCCCCCAGAGCCATATAGAAGAGAGAGTCGTATCAATGCCGTTCACTCCAATGGATCGTTATTTCACAGCAATAGAAGATCGTGGAACCTCAAGAAGCTCAAGAGGTTAGCCACAAATACTAAAAGCAACCTATAAATTACATTGTAAATGTAAATCAATGCATTTATTGATGAGACTGATTAACAAAAATTGCAGTTATGTATCTGTATTTATGTTAGAATGGTGGTAAAAACTTAGTAAATGGAAAATATTATTTGAGGATTTAATAATTTTGTCATGTAAACAGCTTAGTAGGAATATTGTAATTTTTGCAATAACTTGGAAAAAAAAACTTGATGATTCAAATTCATCCATTCTTCTATGAAGTGTCATTGAGATTGCAGTTAATTGGTTTGTCCTGGCATTGCACCTTTTGATCATATGGACATGTACTGTAGTTACAATAAAGGTTAAACGTCATGAATCATGTCAACAGTTTGATATCATAACTAAAAATAGTTAACATGTTAGTTAGTTAAACCTGGAACAACAGATCTTGTAATAACTACATTATATTTTTAAAATATGAAAATATTCTCTCCAAATGGAGGCTCAGTTTTTTCAGGCCCAGGGTTCGAGGGTCCGTGTTTGTGTACACGTGCACACGCTGGATGCATTGCCGATGTCACTATTACCTCCAGTATCCGTTGGTGATGGTGATATGAGTGGTGCCCAGAATATCAGGTGCTGCCGTGGATGAAACCCAGAGAGCGAGAAACGGCAGTCACAGTTGGGCGCATTGGAAGATTAGACAATTGACGAGACCAGGCTTCATCTTTGTTTTCCTGGATACACAGGCTGTGTAGATGCTATACTGGCCTATAGGAGCACTGGCATCTCCCACCAGCTGTCTTTCACAACAGGACCTGGGCCCCTGCATCACACATGTTTAATGCATAGACTCTTGAAAATGCACCTTGCGGGCTAACAAATATACAGTATATATACAGTAATGATACTCAAGATGAGAACGTCAGAACGATATGAAACTTGAGTTTGCATGTCATTTTGAATATTACAAGTATTATTTAAATGGTTGTAAAAAAAACAACTGATCAACCTCAATCAGACATCCTTTTTGCGAAACAATTACTTAATAAATTAATTACTTCCGTTTACATGTAGTCTGTGTGTGCGTGTGTGCGCGCGCGCGTGTGTGTGTGAGTTTATATTCCTGAGTTATATGTATGTCCACTACTTCTTGTGATGACATATGTACAGTCCATTGACAGAAATATCCAAAGTTATCAGCATTCAGTAATGGCTCACTCATTGTGGATTACGCGTCATGGGAGTGTCAGTGTCGGAAATAAGAAAATTCAAATCCACTGTTGGCTTGTTTTTTGGTAGGGTAGGCTACCAATTTAATTCAAGGCCACAGTAAGTGCTTCGTAGCTTCAAGTGACAGTTACTTCTGACGACCATTTGGTTTTCGGGGCAACAGCCTTAAAGCAATTAAACTTATTTATACTATATATAGTATATTTTCTCATCCCAACTCAGGGATGGTTTGTAAGAGCTTTTTGTGGTGGTCTCCAGTCCCCCTGTGGTCAAATTAGATGAAAGTACATTGGCCTGCTATACCTCGTCTCTAAACATGGAGGTTGCAATCAACGACAAATGTGGCAAGTCGTAAAACAAAACTCTCACTCTCATTTCAACCTTCTTTGATCACAGCTGCATGAATCTAAAAACCACGCCACATTTTAATTTGAGTTTGTTCGTGCACCCAGTGCCTCAAACTAAAAAAAAAAAAAAAAAACAATCCAGACGCGTCTGATTTGTGTAATTCTCGACCGTTCTTGTCAATTTCCTCCCACATATTTTCCCGACATTTTGGTCAGTGGGTTTGTGTTTGAAGTCGGGGCGCGCCCACTGCATTCTCTGCCTGTCTGTCACTTCTACGACTACAAAAGCCGGAATGAACATAAAGACTGGAGAGACAGCACAGCCCCCTCTGAAACGCATGAAATACAATCTATCTGTCACTTCAATATGGGATGGCAGAATTTAACAGAACTCCTTTGAGTGAAATCAGTCAGAACTCCAGTCTCCAATCACGCACAGCGGCAGTTTTGCAGATTGACGCAATGTTCTAAAAAATAAAGAAAAATATAAAAAAACACATTCACAGCAACCTGCTGTGGAACTCAAGCTCAGCTATTAATGAATGCTTTTTCCTTTATTTTATTTTAAATTCTTTTAACTTCCAAAAGCCAAATAGAGTTAAATATGTGGGAAGAGCAGTGCTTTTGTGTAGATGAATTCCCCGGTCATGGAGAACTCATCTTGAACCCGTTTTCAATTCATTTTGTTTGTACACAACAGTGCTTGCTTTTAGTATTTGTCAATGTTTTTTCTGTGTGTAGTGTTTTATGTTCTCTAATGGAGTCTCACGGTAAACTTGAACTGAACACTGAAGTGACATGTTTGCTTTTAACTTCGTCTCTCTTATCTTTGCACACTGTGGTATTTGTCGTAATAACAAAGCAGTTGTCTTGTGTTTAATCATATCATTTCTTTAAGGCTACATCAAATCATTTTAGGTTAAAATTGGATCTTTAATCGGCATGGTAGCCTCATCTTAACCCCACCCCCCACCCCCATTTTACACACACACACACACAGTCACTTCCTCATGCTTAGGATTTAAGGCCTAGCCGCCCGGTTCAATCACACACGTCTGGTATGCTGTCAGAAAGTCGTCGCTCTCCAAGGTGCTGAATTCACATTAATGTGAACCCGGTGGCAATAAGTAACAACACACACTCTTAGTCTTTGCTATAGGTCTACATGCACCTTGCCATTAAGCCACATTGGGGGGGGGGGGGGGGGGGGGGGGGGGGGGGGGGGGGGGGGGGGGGGGGGGGGGGGGGGGGGGGGGGGGGGGG
>JAODLL010000016.1:559060-579817 GCA_026546735.1 Forbesichthys agassizii
CCCCCCCCCCCCCCCCCCCCCCCCCCCCCCCCCCCCCCCCCCCCCCCCCCCCCCCCCCCCCCCCCCCCCCCCCCTGGGTGTGTGTTTGTGTGATTGTGTGTGTGTGTGGGGGGAGTTTATAAGATGCAAGGTGGCCGTTAATGACACATCTGTTAGCTTAGGACATTCTATATGTGTGTGTGTGTGCGTGCTCGCGTGCGTGCTCGCGCATGTGTGTGTGTTTGAGGGGAGAGGCGCCGAGCTGAGAGAACCTGTCTCTCCATCACTTCCTTCCTGCTGAGCCTCGGCACCCAAACGTCAGCCGTGGCCTTGCTGACCTTTTGACCCTTTGTCCAAACAGGAAACAGCCGTGATGAAAATAGGTGTGGCGGGCCGCATCAACGACTGGCTGAACAAAACCCCCGAGAGTGGCAAAACACCGGGAGGAAGGCCAGCGGTATGTCATCTCCATAGCAACCGCCACACAGCCCAGAGCAAGATTTTACACATGTAGATTTTTTTATTTTTTGTGTATTTTTTAATTTTTTAATTTTTTATTTATTTGTATAGGACCTTGGCCTGCTCAAACCATAGGTCACAAACATGTCTGTATATACATGTGTGAAACTGCACGCACATAAGAATCGATTAATTGAACCTCATTAATCAAATATAATTCTAAAATCACATTTTATTACCCGTTTAAGGATGTGTGCTCTTCTAGCAAGACAATTCCAAAGGACACTGTATTGACCATGCAAGCCAACTGGCTGCTCACAACCTCAATCCTGTACTCATGATTTCACTCCAGAATTTGTGGAGCGTGTGAACAGTAATCCCTTTTTTTATTTATAGTGCGCTTATGATAGCGGCATATCATGTTCCGCGCGTGCTTAATGATCATTTGCAACTGAAGCTAGGGGCAGATTGGCCTCCTTCCAATACGTTGCGCGATAACGCCTGTCTGGTTCCACCTGGTGGACATTAATCATGCAATAAGTCAATCTCATTGCCCCGACTAAATTTTAAACCCCCTTTTAAAAAATTTGCTTTTATCAGTATTTGGTGGATGTTCGTATTTGGTATCAGTTGGTATCAGCTCAAGTCTAAATTGTGAGTTTGTCAAAAGCGTAGCTATCAGACAGACAGCAGGTCTGTGGTTTCCCGCCTTTTCCGAACACTTGTATGTGGCTTCTTTCCAACATCTAATACCTCTCATAGGCGCTCCTCTGCTCTTCCTGGCTGTATTTCAGCCCAAGCCTAATATTTGGCTTAAGGCTTTCAGTGTCCGGCGCCCTGGCCTGCATTCAAATAGGCAACACGCTGTTTGAGACACCTCCTGTACAAAAGGAAGCTTTTAAATGGTCATTATTTTGTGATTAGATAGGCGCTATGAGAGTGAGTATTCCCGAAGGATCGTTCAATAGGCCACTTAGCCGCTGAAGATCATGTCAGCCGCACGCCACTGAGTCAGCCTTTAAACGTTCTACCGCCAACTGTTTATTGAAGCAAGCAGACGACAATATGATAATGACTGTGTTTGTCTATTCTGTATCCTTCAGTCTGTGTAAACAATCACATTTATTCACATGAAGGTCACTTAACTTTGAATGTTTTTATAATGCAGCTACTTAAAGGTAGACTTGACCCATGCTGTTGTTGTAATGAGTGTGTGCTGTGTTTCTTGCCTTTTCACTAGACAGGCACCTCTGTCTCTGTCGGTCATTTCTTTCATTGCTGGACCCCTTAATCTTCCTCTGACATTCTTTCGCCTCTAAGGTACTATCGCATGCTCTGTCCACATTTTGGTGAGCCACGCTTTGAAGCGAATTTACTGCACGGCCATTCTCATAAGAACCGCCCGCTTGGCGCTCTCTCATAACCTTCTCTCTTTGTCAATCTCTGTTCTCGCCTCGCCAGGACCTGAAGCCGGTTGACGTCACTAACAAGAGGAGTCTATGGGAAAACAAAGGCACTACCCCGACCAAGGTAAACTGCTTTATTGGAACTTGCTAGCATGTCTATAAGCACTTGCTCGAAAATGCGTCATAGTGTAGCTAAGTTTAATGGTTAACACGGAAGTACTAGTGCGACCATTATTAAGATTTCTTTTGGGGTTCCATGCCATTAGCCAAAAGCCATTTCCTTGAAGAAATCCTTGAAATGTTTAATTCGTATCATGTTACTTTAATAAATGTTGAGGCATACTGTATTTTCCCCCACACCTCTAGAAGGAGCACTGGTACATTCTCATGACTTCAGCGTTGAGTCAAGTGTCTGAAGAGACTATGAACAGAACTGACATACTGTAATCACACCATATTGTTGACACAGACGGGAATAACAATTGGTTGTTTCTTTCTGTTTTAAAGAACTCTCATAGCTAGTTGTCTTACACCGTTAAATCTGGAAGCAGCCTGGAGAGGTAAATAAGAAGAGATAAACTGTTTCTCTCGACACTTAACACAAAGTGACTTCATCATCTGATGTCATAACTATACACTATATACTTTTTTTGCTATTATCAAAGCTATTCTCTTTTTTCCGCTGTGGTTGGACAGGATTGCTTTATTTCTATCTTGATCATAATTATAATCGAGGAGTTTCCCTGCACACTCCATTTTCAATATTCCTATGGTATTAGTACAAATCTCTTGTACTTACAAAACCATTACATTGAAAAAGATTTAATCATCCAGTTCAGGCCGACTCAGCAATACTGACAACATTAGAGCTCAACGTAAAGGCTAAGTCGTAAAAATGGTATTGGCGCCGCTCTCATTGTCCAACTACAGGTCGAAAGCTTTTCACGAATGGCTGTGTTTTTTTTTGCCTCACCCTTCCTCCTTTTTATTTTCTCTGAACACGACACGAGCAAACTTGCTGCCAAACTCGCACATTTATTTTACAACAAGCCACACAATGCCAGGTTGTCTCACGGCATTGAATAACTGTTATCAGCTCACAGTGAATACAGGTAATTGTAAATAATCTGTCAGCCATGATTGTGCCACATTTTTCATACTGTATGGTTTTTCTTTTTTTCTTTTCTATTTCCCCCCCAGAAGCTGGTTTTAGGGAGCGTCTGTTTTCCTACTCTATTTCGGACAATGCCTCCATATTTGGTTTTGGGATGTTCAAAATGCCCACGGCAATGTTTAAATGTTAAAAGCTTATCCCCTTGTACAGTAACAGCCCACGCTAGCAAACCGCTGCAGAGCGGGCCGCTGTGGTTGACCACAGTGAGCTAGTCGTGATGGTGGCCGTTAGGTGGGGTCCACAGTGAAGTAAACGCTGGGCACTGGGCAGGGAAGGATAGCGGTTATCGACACGCAATATAAGCTTAACCGCCCTACTGTATGCTGTGGTGTCAAGGACGGACGGACGGGGGGGTTGATTCCACCACAGATTTATGGGATCACAGGGAAAACTGTGACATTGGACAGAACGTCACGCAGGCCCAGTAGTGTTGGAGACAAGGCACATGTGAACGAATGTCAATCTAAAGCATGTGCACAACACACTGTTGCAAGAACTGGCTGCCACTTAACTCACAGAGAAGCACTTAACCGCCGGAGTTACCGTGAGCCATGCACACAGAATAACATATAATTAATAACGTGTGAATGAATGAACCATTGGTTTTCAAAATCACTTTCAATCATTCTCTCTGTGCATATAATTAATCTATGTAATGCATGGTGTCGAGTAAACCTGTACACTCTCTCTCTCTCTCTCTCTCTCTCTCGCTCTCTCTCAGGTGATGGGTAGAGAGGAGACTAAATCCGTCACCAATGGTGAGTCTGTTTGCATCACCAGTCTAGATGTCATTATTGCTTGGGTATATTGAGTTATAAGGGCAGGGCAGGACATGTTTATCTTTTCTTAAAGCCTGTATGTACTGTATGGTGCCGTGCTTTGAATGTTAATGTGTGAGACGGGCCATTAACTGACCTCTCATAAGTACCACACACCTGTCTAATAAAACAAATGACCAACAGTGACAGGCTGGCAGCTGTATATCTTATTTTACACTTGCACTTTGCCGCTTGGTGTTTTGCCACACGAGGTTGATAAATGCCACCTTTGCATTGTTTACTATCTTGACTGAGTGCAGCCTATACATTATGCTGTCCCCACTGGACAGTTGCGTGCTCGGAGACCGTGCGTTCTCCATAGGTCTCCCTCCATGACAATGTGGCATTCTGGACTGTTACCCCCTCTGGCACCTGCCACACACTGGTTTGTCTGCTGGATATTAACACGCGACCCCAGCCTGACTCAGAGAATGACGCGCCGCTGTAATAGATTTGTATAGCCTCTGTAAGACTCCCTTTCCACGCGCACTGGAACATACTCCGAGCTAGTTACTGTGTCAGCACAAAGAGCAGCATACCGACCTTATGTCCAGAGACGTAATAGGCATTCAGCACCATGTTGTGCTGCATGCATGTTGTAGCCCAGGACAGGATTTGAGTCCTGTTCCAAAATGAAATCCCCCTTTTGTGATGGGGCCACTTTAACTAAATACAATCCTCCTTGGTTTATCTGTTTATCTTAATTTACTCAATTTTAGAAGATAATGCTCCTTTTTTTTATTATAGTAAAAATAACAAAATAAGATTGCATATTAATTAAATAGTTAATATTAAAATGTGTCACCCGTCTGTTACCCTCTGCGGTATAGTTAAATTGTCCTGTTTGCATAAACTATGTCTTAAAAATAAATGTAAATGCTTTGGTGCTGCAACGACAAGAACAACATCCGACCGCATATCATAAATCATAGCAGCAACGAAAGCAAAGGTGAAATGCATTAAGACGACCACAAAATGTTTGACGAACATCTACAGTAGTTAAATGCATTTCTGTGTTTTAGGGGGAAAGTTGCATAGTGCTAATTATTATTATTCCAGCAGACATAAACACTGTTTGAGATGTGGTGAGGTTTAGTAGCCTAATGTTAAGTATAGCCTTTAGTATCTAATATACCTGCATTATGGCTTTTCTTAGGTATGGGACACTAATGCCTTGACAGGCCACTGAAGACATGGACCATGACAATCTGAGACTCTTCCTTTTTGACTATGTCTTATGTACCAAATAATGAGGCCACATCCAAGAGGACCCCAATAAATGGTGGGAAAGAACAGACACTTCCCAAGCACTGTATCAAAACTGCATTGTATTATATATGCTTGCTAGGTATAGTGTCTTTGCACATTGAATTGTTGCTATCTAAAAGAAGAAAAAGAAAAAAACATGCTGTGAAATTTGGGCGTTTTGTTTCGTAAGCTCCTTTCAGAAAAGAATCTGTTAAATTTAGTCTCCTCCTTTGTTACACACCTGCCCTAAATTAATTATGAAGACAAATTACAGATGTTGGTATTCCAAAGAAATCACATGACATTCGTTATCCCTCATACAGTTAATTATCCATCTTTTTTTTAATTTATATTTAAAGCAAAAGCTTCACACATTGCTATTTTATTCACCAGTTCAGGTTAAAATTGAAAGCACTTCTAGAATTTAGCTGATTTCACTTTTGTAATGTCTTACCAATAGCGCAACAATGGTCTGAGTAATATATGTTAGCACACATGTTGTTTTTAATATGAATTCTTATACTGTATCTTATATAATATCTTTATACTCATGAAATATGAATTTTGCTTTTTTTTATTCAAATTGATTATTCACCAGCCCGCAGTGACAGAAAACCTGAATATTTAGAAGGCCATTATGACATGTATAATGCATTTTTTTAAATTTTTTTTATTATTTATCTTTTTACATTCCAATTTCTCATATTTTGTCGATTTTGTACCTGTGGTCGGATACTCGCGGTCACTTTTAAATCTTCGTAGACATTCCTGTTTAAAGTACAAGCAAGTGCCGTCACTTCTTCAGCGGAACACAAGGTTTTCATATAGGAAAGGGGAAACAGTAGTTTTACAGTCCAGTTGTAAGCCTGTTAGCCTCTGTTTACGGAACCAAGGCCTCACCTGTGTGTAGTGAGATAGTACCACTGTCTTTTTTGGTTTTTGGTTTTTTTGGCCTTATGATTGCAATAAATCTTTTTTTTTTTAATGTAACTGACAAGAGAGGGAGAAATACATGGTATCAGCTTCATATAATGACAGCATTTTTCCGCAGAGGTGTGTTTATTTCCCCCCCTTTTATTCATTTTTCTTTAGTTGTTTAACTCACAGAGGAGTTTGAGTAGAACATTCAAGTTCTTAATTTAGAGAAAAGAAGAAGCAAGATTATCACAGGCATTAAACAAATCTATGTTCTGCTTAAAACTCTTGACAATCACATTCCATGGCTCCTGAAAAGAGCAGAAGAGCTCGACCCAAATATATCTCGTGATTTAATGTGACATTTATTGTCTTTCTTTATACTGTGGTTTCATGTTGCTGTATTGTTTTTTTAAATATTTTTTTTCATGATAACTCCATTTTTATTCTTTCATTTCAATGTTTAATAACCAAACACATGTCTCATGTGTAGAGATGCGGCTTTGCAAAGCACACAATCTTACGTTTCACCAATATACGATGTTATTGTAATAGATACTGTTGTTTCCATCTGGATGAATCTTCTCAACATTGTACCATTAAAACGCAACAATAGCAATAAAGACTTTTTAGTTATCCCACATTGCTAAATGTTCTTCCTTCACTGACAATTAAGCTCATAATTAATGCCTAACATGCAGCACAGCACATCATTGACTGTAATTTCAACGTTTTGGTCGCTCAGAAGTAAAGTAACCAACCAACCAACCTTTCTCGAGGTAGAGTCGGACTTGTGTCCCTAACAATAGACCTGCCACCCCCCTCAGAGAAGTGACAGTTGGTCACATGGCAAGCAGCGGTGTGTTATGAGGTCTACAGGGAGCTGTGGCTGGACAGCCATTCAACTTTATCTCTTTCAGGAAGATTGAGATGCGAGGCTGTCTGACACGTCACCCTTTCTCAGGGAAGCAGGAGGTAAGGCTTTATCTCTTTGACCTGAAACAATTTGTATCTCTGCATCTTGCGTCCGTCTAGTAGCCTTATGATTTAATATCATTTTTCATTTTATAAATGTTAGTTTTCTGAGTAGGTACAGACAACCACAATGTTTAAGAAAGTATATACTATCTGAAATTCTTTTTTTTTTCTCTCCTCATAATTTAGCATTTAGCAATTTTGAATGGTGACTAAACTTGCTTCAGAACTTTGCTAAGTGCAGCAGTAAAACGTTTTGGTTGCACTTGGCTTGCTGCTTTAGGCTTGGCCTCGCACAGTCCATATGTTGTTGAAAAGAGTGCTAATCTTGCCCCAGAGACTGGGGTATCGGTCGCATGCGTCAGGCTAATGCTGAAAACGGCACCCACAAAATTCCAGTTTCACTAGACTGTGTGTTATTCCACCATTTGAGACTGGCTGAGGCAAACCAAAAAGCCTGCATGAATTCTTTCTGGATTGTCATTTAATACTACTGAGATATAGATATTTCAACCAGATGTCTATGTCTGTGTCTCTCTCTCTCACTCCCCCTCTCCCTCTCTGGCCACCAATCACAGATTTGACGTCAATGTCAACTACTACACTTAGCTTTTAGGCCCCCACAAAGTATATTATGCATATTATATGCATGGCAAATAAATTAACGGCAAGTAAAATGTACAGCTGGAGGAATTGTATTTTCACTCCGAAAGGCATAATGAGACCACATGGGTGGGGAACTGGCAAAGATTACAGTGAAAGCTCAATCACCCAATAGCTTTCCATCATAGCTACTGAACCAGTCCAGTAGCATTTCAAAGACAGCTGGATTTCTGTATGACACCACACAGTACTAATTAAACTATTCAGTAAACTTGCAGTTGGCACAATAAACGTTAAAAACGGGAAAATAATGTCACATACACAACAGAAAAGCAGATCCACCTTTCGCATAGTACAACTTTATTCAGTTCTGTGCTAACGTGATAAATATATTAACAAATACAAAATAAATGGTTTACACTTTTGTTGGTTTACACTTTTGATGGGTTCACCTCGCAATGCAGGTACAGTAGCCTACCTATGGCACAACCAGTCATTAACCAAACTGGGACAGCAAAAATAGCCTGTGTGTGTAGCACCCTGCATTGATTTGCTATTAGTGTTGAGGTGAGCCAAGTCCATTGTCTAGAGAATGCTTTCACACCTGTTCAAAACCACACTTTATTAACTTATAAATAGATGCCTGCTCTCTCCCAGAAGATCAGCCCACTGGCACTGTTTTTTTTACGATGTGGTAACTTATGAGGCCACTGAAAACATACAGTCCAAACATTTGTTGTGCACAAATATATCTTCTATATAAGATGTTATGACATCAGAGGCCTCTTGAAACTCCATGTGATCTTGATATTGACCCCACTTCTGAGTGATCTTTAGATAAACAGTTTGCGCTGTCCATACGTGGATATGATATTACTTTAACCATTTAGATTAGATTTTACATAATCTAATAGCTATACCTGAGAGAAGCCTTAATAATTAATGAATGAATAATGGTAATTAATTGAACAAATGAATCCTTAATGCTCATTAACAAATGCACAGTAAAGTACGCAGGCATAAGTGTTAACTTGAACTATTGTTAATGATTTTGAACGCACAAAATGCTGACGTTTCATTCATTAATTTATGCTAATGATCATTTCAACTGGGGAGAATCTGACTAATCTTCCAGTGGAGTAGTGCTAGCCTACTTATATCCAAGTGGGTCTGCATGCCTGTCTGCAGTGCCAGGAGGATGGTTGAGGATTATGACATGGGAGCTGTTTGGCGCACCGGGCATCAGAGCAGAAGTGTTTCAGGTTCACAATATATTTCCTAGGGTTTTTATATAATATAGTTTCAGCTGTGTGCAAGGTTGATAAAGATTATATTGACAGAATGAGGAAAGCTTGCAAAGAATGATACAAATTATGCCAAAACACTACACTTGAATAAAACATTAAACGAAAACAAGATTCCCCGCTTAATGAGAGAGGGAATATCAAATAATGAACATAACCTCGATGGAGATATTTATGTTGGGAAAACGATGCACTGAGTTTGTGACACCAAGCATAATGTTTATAGGCTACACAGAGAACTGAATCAAGAGTATCAAAAGTTTGAGTATCAAGGTAAAATGTGTGGTTTTTGTCCTTTAATCCCAGATAATTAAACTTTATAATGGCTGATGAAGACATTGTCGAAGAGATATAGTGAGTCTTTGCATTATGCCAATAAGTAAAATTGTTAGACCGTAAACTGTGAGTGGTACGTGGAATGCTATGGTTCATAATGTATTTCTCCTTTGTTCTTATCTTTTCAAGGAGGAGGTAACGTCAGTAAAAAAAATAAATAAAATAAAAATAAAAGGATTTTTTTTAACTTTGTGGCTGACGGATTAATTCTAGAAGGAAAGATTTTGTGTTTTATTTCAGTGTATTCTGTCTAAATCGGTCCAATACTTGTAAAATATCTAATGTGGTAGATAAAATGCAAGATAGATTTCTTGTCATTTGTTTTATACATGTTTGTATTTTGTTATGTGGAAAGTGTTGGTATGCCTGTGAAGAACAAAATATCCATAAATTAAGAGAAACATTTTGCACATGCATTGGCTGACAGCAAAAAAATAAAGTGTACTGTACAATGGTATTTGACTTTCATCAGCCATGTATGATTGTGTCGGGTATTTCTTCAAACATCTCTTTATTCTACGAGCCATATTTCATCATGTTCCAACCTTGTTTCATTTTCTACATTTCAATGTTCTGACAAACGTTGCATGGAAGATTGCATGCACACTAGAGGCAATGTTCAAATAGTTCTTATTGTGTCACTGGTCAAATAACATCTTGACATTCATCCAAAGGTTTCACTAACCTTATTTGGCTTTTTTGGTTTAAACATTTGTTTTTAAATATATTTCAACATAACTTTAATACATTTGTTATTAGATATGTCAAATCATCACATGCGTTTATGGTTAGTTTTTTTGCCTGTATTGATCCTCTAATCTCTTTTTATTCATCCATGTCGAGGAGAAATCTTAGGAGCAAGGTTTCCGTCTTCCTCACTGATATATCTGAATAAAACAGTATCAACCTTTCAAAATTAACCTAGATCACATCATGTATCTTGAGATGGCTGAAACTCAAATTCTGTTTTTGTTACTATATATGTTTTAGAAAAAATAGCTGTCTTAATGTATTCCAATTATAGCCATTGGTAGAAAGGTGTGTTTTTATCCGACAGCATAATTCATACCAGCTTGCATTGAATTTGACTTGATTAATCTCTTATCTTTTGAAATTATAACTGGCAGATAGCTGCAGTGGAAGGAACATTTTGCAGAATTCTACAGTATGTTTATTTGATCTGTGTTTTATTATCGATGTATATGAAACATTGATAACTAAAAAGGAAACATAGATACAAATAAGTGAAGCATACAGTATGAATATATAATACATGATTATAATAATACATTATTCACATGTTATGACTGTCAGTCATAGCTAGTCCCATATATAGTATGCCTTTTTTTATATGTTTACATGATCTGAGATAAAAGCAAGACTTTATATATATAATGTATTTATGTGATGTATTTATCACATCTATATATATATATATATATATATATAGATGTGATAAAGTCTTAAATTTAACTTTAAATTTTTTAAATGTAATTTCCATTCTCAATGTTTCTATTAATATGCAATATGTCTTGCCTTTTAAGAGGACATTCACAATGTCATTGTTTAGCCTTATGTTTGTGTATGACATTTAATTATCCACTCGCTGACTACCTGAATAATTATATAATGTACATTTTTAGAGCCTACACCAGCCCTTGCAGGTAAAGGTAATGTTTTGTCTTTCATACATACATTTTTAATTATATAAAAATGTATATTCACAAACATTTTTCCCAACAATTGAATCAATTTACAATTTCCCAGTTTCTGCTTCAGCAGAAGGTAATTGCATTTTTCTGTTATATTATAACTTCCGCCTTTGGTGTAATAAATACATTCTTGGTAGTACTTAATGTGCCAATTACTCTAAAATTACTTCCACAATCATTGTTTACTAATACATCTAAATCCATTCCTTCCCTGCATTGATCATGAATGCTGGTATGAATCAACTGCTTATTCTTAAAACCATCAGACCATTTTTTCATGCGTTAACATGATGATGATGATGAGCAATGTTTGTCCGATATGGAACATTGGGAAGTAAATTAGAAAAACTAACAAAAAAACGAAATGCAAAGTGCGTATCTACTTGAGATAATGATGTGTGTGTGTGTGTGTGCGCGCTCGTGCGTGCACAGGACATAGCGCCAGGAGAAGGACATGTCAGAGCTGCAGTCACTGATTGAGGCTCATTCATCTAGAGGAAGAAGGACGAGGAGGATCTCATCGCTCTCGTCAAGAGGATTATATGTCCGCAACGTGCTGTGTGTGTGTGTGTCTGTGTGAAGGGCTTATCTTTCATATTTTTGTGTGTTCTGTTCAGTCAATGTGTGTGTGCAAAGCGTGCATGTGCACGATAGTGTGTGTGTATGTGTGTGTGTGCATGTCTGTGTGATAGAGTGTGTGTGGGTTTAACTTTTCTATCATTTGTGTGTGTGTGCTTGTGCACTTGTGCGTAGGAGATGCGTCGCGCTGAGAGGGCTGAATAGCATCGGGTTCGTACCGAGCAGAAGAAGCGATAGATCCTCCTCGCCGTGAGTCCGACACACGCCAAGCATACACTTTCCATTGGCCCACAGAATATTATACCATGCACCCTCCTGCCTATCAAAAAGAAAAACTGACTGCCCAAGTCAATTTATATACTGTGTGTGTTTGTTAAAAGTGATGGATCAGTCATTTCCCAAGAGTTTCTTTCATGGTGCACACCATGTGATAGTCTGCCCAATTACAGACGCTCTGATACAAACTCAGAATTCTCTTCCCTTCCACACTGAGTAAAACCAAGTTCCTTTCAAGGCTCCGTCCACAAATTACATTCCGTTGCGATATGACACATTTGTTTATTTATAATGCGTGCTGAGGGGCGTTTGTGACCCGCAGACCCCTGAAACCAATCGAGGCGCCAGTGTAAACAGTAATTCGTGCAAAACATGGCCTCCGGAAACAAAATAACGATCGCTATCTTGGGTAGAACATTCTGCGGGGAGTTAAGTGCATTTCGTGTCATGTCTGTTAAGCAGCACGAGCAGGAGAGAGTAAAAGAGAGAGATAGAGTTAGTGTTTAATCTGTTGTACAGGAAGAAACGGAGAAAGAGGAACAGGAGGAAGACTTCAAGAAGAAGACCCTGACGAACATGACTCAGCAGTACGGTGGCATCTGGCAGAGGGTTGTACAGTACAGTACAGGCCTCATTATTGTTGTCGTGACAACAATAATCACGTCGCCCTGCTCAGCAGTTAAAGCTTGAGTCAGGGATGCTGGAGAAAGTTGATATTTGAACTCAAAACAAACACACCTCTCTTCAATGCCATAGGTCTTAGAAACCCCCCCCGTCCCCTCCTTCCCCACATTGGACACACATTGCCAAGGCTGGGATGGTGTTGTGTGGTGCGGTCTGCACCACTGTGTTTGTGTTTCCGTTTACAGAGCCAGGGCTGTGTAGAAACACCAGACTATTATTTCCGTGCGCACACATAAACTAAAAATGAAACCCAAAAACTGTCAATGGCATGATCATATCATTCACATTTACTATTATGTCATACATTTAAAAAAAAATGACCATGCCTTTATTGCATGGCATTTAACACATATTTAAAACAATATAAAAGCATAATTCTGCCCGTCCCCCTCAAATTTTTCTCAACTTTCTTTTGGCAATGCAGCACTCAAAATTTACCATCTCAGCGAGGACAAAGTAAAGTATGACTAGGCTAGTTAGCTAGCTACTAATGCTAGCCAGAGATTGCGATCATTCACTTTTACGTGCTTGTGGCTCATTTGTTTGTGAGGGGAATGTTTCTCATCCAAAGTTCTGTTCTTAAAATGGAGAAGGCCACGGAACTGTGGCAGTGGCTGAAGGGGCTTGAGGCCCAGAAGTTTGACCTCGCTGAAAAACTGAACAGGCAGTATGATGTAAGTAGTTTTACTTGTGGGTCATCAAGTCAAATCTAAAAACGTTAGATGTTGAAAGTCAACATTTCAACACAGCTACTGCTATAGCATGTCAGTGGGACAAGGAAGAAATTACAGAACAGAAACATAACAGAAAATATTGGGATGTAATTATATGGTTTGTAAACATCAACAAACATTCAGTAAAATTATGTAGAACCTTTGTTGCTGATTGGTTGTCATTAGACGCGTTAAAATGTCAGATGTCTGAAACTGCTGTGACTTGACTTCCAGATGTCAAGTGACAGGCAAGACAAATTATCCTCTATTGACTGAAGGGGAAGTAGAGAATTAACTCTGCAGCTTTACGTGTTGACGGAGTTAAGTCTGCTTTTTCCCGAAGAAGGGCGAAGAATCTTCGGCTGTCAGAAGTCCAACATGTAGCGCTGCCGTTTGGTTCCGCAACCCTCGCACTGTGTCCGCTCCGTGTTCAGCTGGCGTTCTGTGTTGTGTCCCCCCGTACAGATGGACCAGCTACTGGCTCGAGTACAGGATCACCAGAGGTGAGATGCCCAATAGTTAAAGTACCGTAACATTAAATAGATGCCCGCAGTGTAGCAATGCGTTTTTTAGGATTTCTGAGGTACAATATCCAGTCATTTGAGACCAAATTAGTTACCTTTAAATCAGTCAATAATAATCCACATATATAGATTGGCTTTGCGCTATAAGCCACTTTTAAATGGACTTCCAGTTATCAATACTCAAACATAAACAACGTGTCTGAGAGGAGCCCATAATTACGTCCCAGGAAATAAATCCTTTGGTGAATTAGTACATTACAGTACATTTGACATATAACAAGTGTAACATCATCCTTGGTATTTACTCCTACAGTGCATCCTATTGTGCACTGGACGTTCCTGCCTTAATATTATCCCCATTTTCTCATTGAAGTACAGTATCTCCTCCATTTATCTGTTAGACTGCATTGCTCATCTGCCTCAATTCATCCCTCCTCCTATAGACAGGGCCGTGGTCCTCATCAACAGCAGTGGTTATTTAGTGAAATAGGGGGACCCTAACCCATGTAAAGTCATCTCCTTTCAATCCAGTGGACCATTTTTTCACAGCAACAGAGCCTCAAAATAGTTCCCGGAAGTTAGCCTAAATCCTAAAAGTACACTATAAATTATATTTTAAATGCAAATCGGTGCATTTATTTACAACTAATTACCAAAAGATGTAGTTGTACTGTATATCTATATTAGCAGTGGTAATGTAGAATAACATCTTACAAATCGTTGTTGTAATAAAGCTCCCTGAGAGGTTAAATATAGCTGTGGTAGAAGTGAGTACACTAACACCTTTCAGTTTATGTGAAAAGGCAGAAGGCAAGATGTCTGGTAAGTGTTCACGCTCTTCAAAGCCAGAATGTTTAGATTCCAACGTGGGCATGTCAAATATAAAAAGGCAAGCATCCGTAAACACAGGGCAGAGAGACGCCGAGGTAAGCGGGCTGTCGACAGGACACAGTCGCTGTTGGACAACACTGTCATGTGTGAGATTATGCATTTGCCCTGCGTATAAAAGCATGTTTGCCCTGATCTCACCCACCTCCGTCACCAATCCATCTACGTTCATCCATATCTCCTTCCCAACATCGTCATCATCATCATATTGAACCATTGGGAATCAGCTCCTGTACAGAAGTATTTCTAATGCGTGCTATATCTGAAAACTCCTGAATATCACAGAAAACATTATGGAGTGATCCTGGAATATTAAGGAGATTGTAAGAATTGTGATTTGTAAATAACTCAAACTATTAAGTCCATCGCTAGCAGACCAAAATCAGATTAGTGTTATCATTCCTTAAATGATTACACAGTACATAGTTTCTCAAAAAACATACTTAACATGTCTGCAAAGCTGACAGCAGTTCCTTCGGTTTGCAGAAACAAACTGGTTAATTGTGTAAATGAAGATGGTTATGCAGAGAGAAAGTGATTAATTTAAAAACTAGAATAATGTTTGATGTTAAAGATGTCTTAGAAACAATGGAAGTCAGTCGCAGATTAATACAACGGAGTTGCCAGGTGTGCATTCACGAGAGGCAGCGGAGTCAAGTCAAGCGGTAAACAAATGTTCAGGGTCAAAAGGAGCATTTGTGCTATTGTAATTATTTGGACACGACTGGCAAACACGTCCACCCACACATGAGCTGGATACTGACCAGTGGTGCTGGTATGAAAAAGGCAGAGGCGAGCATGAGGGCAGGCTGAGATAGAGAGCTCCATCTGCTGGAATGCTTCAGGACAGCAGCCGATGATGTACCAGAATGCCAGTTTTCATGTAAAAAAAAAGAGTATTGTTCTGGCCCCAACGTACTGTAATGTTGCCCAGCAGAGCAGTGCTATATTGACTAAACCTATTTAAACACATAACCTAACAACAATAAGCAATAACCTAACAAACACATAAGTTAGTACGCAGAAATTGTGTTTGGTGCAGCTACATCTATGAGTACGGCTTTAATGTCAGATCGGATGAGTTCTTAAATCGCAGTTGTGACAAATAGCCCATAACATTTTTACACTTTACAATTAAATATGAGATTTGGCGATAACATGATTTATTCATTACCACAGTGTAAATAACACATATTGGTCGCACAATGTAAACTATACTCAACAATGGCATCATAACTCTGAAGTTACCTGTACAACAAGCATCTGTGTCAAAAAGAAATATATATGTACAATAGACAAGTCTAGCTCTGTGATGCTGGCATTTTAACATAACAACACATCCCCAAGCTTCAGACATTCGCACCGTCAAGCCTTCCGGAGGTTTCCGTAGTTTCTCACAGCTACAGTTTGCTTACATTTAAACGGTTACACATAAAGGGGATGTATTTCATGAATTTCTGAAATTTTTTATTATTATTTGGGATCACTCAGGGCCAAAATATTAGCAGAAAACTCCATAGGGCTGAAATCTAATTTCCACATCAGACAACAGTCAACTGTCACACTGGTCCACACCCACAGTCCATCAAAGATGAAAGGTACTCATCCTTCAGCTACACTAGCATTCCTCTAGCAAATGTGTGTGTTAGCTTGAATTTCTAAAACCCCTGAAAAGCACGACAGTGCATTTCAGTATTGGGCAGCTGCAAGCATTTAGCTTTAGCAAATAAATAGACACATTATACAAATGAACTTTCTCTTTCATTAAGATGATAATTCTGTTTTTGTTTGTTGTTTTGTTATACACTGGCAAATCCGGTACAGGAGGGTCTAAAGTCCCGGGCTGACACAATCAAGAGATGGAGTGCCTCCAAGCAGAACGAGTAGAGGGCAGATTTACCGATCGGGACCAATCAGCCTGATGCTAAAGACTTCTTACCACATGTGTGTCTCCCTGATCTCCGCTATCACCTGGTTAGCTTTCTGCAACGCCTGCAGTCAAGAACAGAGAAATGACAGCAAAGTACCGTGTTAGCTTGGTTGTCTCAAGCTAATGTAATAGGCTGTGGTTAGTCTCAGGCTTTTCCGTCCATTAGCACTAAGCAGCTCTGGACCGAATGACGCAGAAATACAGCACTTTCTGGAAGTGAGGAAGTCGATTATCATTGGATGTTAGTCACTCACAAGTCTTTATCTGTGATCCCAGCACTTTATTTACTCATTTCAGTTAATCCGTTTACTTTTTAAGCATCAACCGCAGCCTGTTTATTTACAGTAACAGAGGACAAGAGTCATGTTTCACAACATATTCCTCAATGTACGTTTACTGTCCGACTTGGTCAGTGACTTTTGCAGTTGTTTGTCTTGCATGTCAAACTAAATACCTCTTGACGCAATTAGCCAGCGCTGTGTTAAAGGCTGGCTCTGCGAGACTAGGCTATGGTTAATGTTAGCTAGGTGACCGGAAAGGGGGGGGGTCCTCTCACCTGTAGCATATCGGCGGCCTCCTTGCGACGCTGGGCCATGTCCTCCGATTCGGTCAGCAGGTCGTTGAGGAGGCCGGACTTATAGAGCTGACCAACCAGCTCGCTCTGGAGGCTGTCCTTCACGTGGTTGACCAGGAAGTGCATCACCGCCTTGGGGACGCTGCGGACGAAGACAATGGAACAACAACAAGATGGAGGGCACTGTAAACTTCCGCTCTCT
The DNA here is from genome assembly GCA_026546735.1 of Forbesichthys agassizii. Lineage (NCBI taxonomy): Eukaryota > Metazoa > Chordata > Actinopteri > Percopsiformes > Amblyopsidae > Forbesichthys > Forbesichthys agassizii. The sequence goes on from JAODLL010000016.1 coordinate 576,360, forward strand.
AAAGTGGGCGTGTCACCAAAGGCATTTGGCTGCGGAGGCTGACATAAGCAGCGCCCAGACAGCTACATCTACCATGCATGTCATGGCCTGATACGAAGTCAATTTACCTCAAAACTGTTTGCTGCAGAAATAGCTTTAAGGCCTCAGACTGATGAACATAGGTACTTGGGATTTAATGTAAATGTCAAAATACCCATTAACGCCCCCAGAGAGAAACGATGGCCAAAACAGGATGCCGGATACAGGATGCTAACCTAAGTTGAAGCACCTCGGACCGGTCACTGAATGGCTGAACCAATGCATTCAAAGCCAGCATCGAGGTTGGCACGGCAACCTTCAACCTGGAGGCTCACTGGAAGCGGGCGTGTCTGCGAAGGGCCCTACTGTACCTGTCCTGGATATTCTTGCGCACGATCAGGAAGTAGGACTTGATGAGGCGCTCAATGACCTCACAGTCCCGCTGCTCGCGTGACGACAGTTTCCTGGCAACAGGCACGGGCTGGAAGGACGAGGGGGCAATACACACACATTAGTCCACACACACAACACACACACACACACATACACACACAGGACCAACACTAAGTCTTACCACATCCAGCAGGTTGACCGCCCCTTTCAGAGGGCTTCCAGGTCCTGAGCCAGGGGCCTCGTCCCCTTTCCTAAGCATCCCCCTCCAGTTTCCTGTGCCGTCCTGGTCCGCCTGGGGCACGGCCTGGGCGCGGAGGTGGAACACCACATTAGGACACATGCACGAGCGCACACACGCGCACGGATGCACTGAGAGGCCATCCCCTAGCCAACACTAATACTGTATGCGCTAGCCGGCCCTAGGAATGTTAGCATGTCTCTATGCTAGCATTGTGACATGTTGGGATGGTGACGTGCTAACTGCTCTATAACAAATGGAATAGTTAGCAATGAGACAAGAAAAGCATTAGTCAAACCAGACAAGACAGGTTTTCAGTGCATCGCTAGTTTAGAGTTCAAAAAGCCGGGGGAGAAATGACAGGAGAGGAGTAAGTAAACAAGCTCAAACCGTTGGCACTGTTTTAAGAGGTGGCAACTGAACCAACCGACGTGGAGAGAGCAGAAGCTCGGATAGACAGGCCCTAGGGAAATCCCACCGTACAAGTACCGTCAAAACAAGAGCGGAGGAGGGGAGGGGAGGAGGGGGAAACGGAGCATCGGCTGCTGTAAGACAGTAGCAAGCCAGTCCATAGCGGAGGAGCCCAGTGGCAGCAACATAAGGAGCTGGGGTGCAGCAGAACACCACCGCATCACTCAGTCAAGAGTGATAAGCATGCCAGGTGATAAAGCCATGCCCCGTGTTTTACCCAGCCAGGCACCCGGGCCGCTACCTTGGCAACGGCGTCCGCCTCCGTCCCCAAAGCCGGGGGCTCGCAGGAGACCGAGCCTGAGCCCGGGACAGCGCACTAGCAGGGACAGGAAGGGTGAAGATGAGAAAGAGCTGAGCAGCAGAAGTGTGGAAGGACATGGGAGGGAGTAGCGTGGCAGCCTGAAGGACAATTTCAGTTAGCGGACGTTATTTTTGCCAACCATGTAAGCATTTGACATCAGCCCGTAACAGCTTCCCTCATAGTGGGTGGAGACCCTCACAGTGGGTGGAGATGTGGGCTATTCATTCTAAGTAGCTGCTGACTTTGCTGTTTGGATATTTATTTTTTTATTTATTTTTTCACCTTATCTCTGGGCACAGCCGTGGGCAGCTCGCGCATTCTGCTCCTCCTCTGCTCCTGCAGGGAGACAAGTTAAAGCAGCACCGTCATTACATACACATACATGCAAAAAATGCCTTATCAAATATAAGTGCAAACATATTAGTTATGAGCTTTCTTATGCTTAAAACAAGCACATTTAACTGCTAGTGCAGTAAGTGAAATTTACTTAATAAGATTTCTTAAATTAATTGCAGATTTACTTAATTTAAGTCACTAGATAAGCCATTTATATTAGAAACAAGTCCAAGTAGATTTTAAAATCTAAAACCAAGAATATCTCACTGTTAGATGTTAGTTTGTGCAGTGTAAGCGCTATTCACTTGATAGGATTTCTTAATTTAAGCAAATGTGCACTTATTTTAAGGCACTAGATAAGCCATATATATTAGAAACAAGTCTAACTAGATTTTAAATCTAATGAAAACATTTTTTTTTAAATTACACCAACTTAGAAATAGCTTTTCCAGCCTAGCTGCTATCACAACAGCAGCATACACACGCACGCACGCACGCGCACACACACACCTCTATGTTGTTGTTCATGACCCCACATGCGTCAGCGAAGTCTGGGTGTTTGGTGTTGATGTAGGCCAGCTCTATGGCAACCAGGTTATGGACCTGTGTGGGGCGGTGACGACAGACAGGAAGGGGGTCAAAGCAGCAGGTTTCTGTTGACGTGACAACATCAACATGTCATAAAGGGAGAGAGAGGCGTGACCGCACCATCTCGTTGGTGATGGGGAGTCTTTTCCTGAGGAGGGACGTCACCACTTCCACTATGGCCTCGTGGAGCTTCGGGAACCTCTGGAGCTCCTGCGCACCAGCACACACGCACGCACACACATACGGAGAAAAACAAACACAAAAACGAATTCACACACACACACACACACACACAACAACAAACAAACACATGCGCGCAAAAGTGTGAAGGTTAGCATCCACGTGTGTGTGTGTGTGTGTCCTGTGCACGCTGGACAAACGAACACAAAACGAATTCGCACACAAATAGAAAAACAAGCACACACAACCAACCACACACACACACAGAGAAAAACAAACACAGTGTGTGTCCTGTGCACGCTGGACACACACACACACACAGTGTGTGTCCTGTGCACGCTGGACACACACACACACACAGTGTGTGTCTGTGTGTCCTGTGCACGCTGGACACACACACACACACACACACACCAGCATTAGAACAGCTGGCTGTAGAGCACCTGAGTGCTGTAGTTGCTGCAGTGCTGGATGATCCTCTGCATCTCCTCGTGCACCAGCTCCACGCAGCGCAGGCTGGGCTCCTCCAGGCGCTTCACCTGCTTCTTCACCAGCAGCTCGAAAGACACCTCGGGCACGAACAGGGACGGGCGGGGCCCCTGGGGAGACGCAGGGCCGCCAGCGCGTCACGGCAACGACTAGCGTGACATCTCTACGTCATCTCTACATGGGACTGGGCCGCTTAGATGACGTTTGCGGCTGAGACTAACAATAATATCGACATACAGTACAGGCCAAACGTTTGGGCACACCATCTCATTCAATGCGTTTTCTATTTACATTGTAGATTCCCACTGAAGGCAACAAAACTATGGATGAACACGTGGAATCATGTACTTAACAAAAAAGTGTGAAATGACTCAAAATAGAATATAAGACATGTTTTCAGTTATTTCACACTTTTTTGAATATAAAAAAAATACAAAAAATTAT